>PVKE010052624.1:0-10279 GCA_004027555.1 Craseonycteris thonglongyai
TGTACCCGCATGTTCATCGCAGCACTGTTCACAGTGGCCAGAACATGGAAACAACCAAAATGCCCTTCGATAGATGACTGGATAAAGAAGATGTGGTACATTTACACAATGGAATACTACTCAGCGATAAGAAATGATAAATTACAGTCATTTCTGGCAACATGGATGGACCTAGAGACCATCTTATTATTTTTTTTTAACTTTTTAATTTTATTTATGTATTTTATTTATTTATTTTTGTATTGTTTTTGAAAGATATATATATACAGAGACAGAGAGAGAACTGAACTGGGGGAACCCCCAGTTCAGCATATGGTTCCGCACGGCCCGGGGCCGGGATTCAATCCTCGGTCCCGGCGCTGCAAAGTGAGCGCCTAACCCACTGAGCCATCCCGGCTTCCCCGAGACCATCTTATTAAGCAAAATAAGTCAAACTGAAAGAGGCCGGAAACATATGACCTCACTTATAGGTGGAATATAAAAGTAAAAGTAACAAAGACACAGAGACCTATGGACACACTCAATAGCTTGGTGATTGCCAGAGGGAAGGGGAGGAGGAGGGAGGGAGAGTGGGAGGGGAGGTGGGAGAGGACACCAGCATTATGGACACACTCAATGGTTTGGTGGTTACCAGGAGAGGGGGGATGGAGGGGGGAGAGTTGTGGGGAGAGGTGGGAGTGGGCACCAGATATAAGGTGATGGAAGGGGAACTGATACTGAGTGATGGGCACATAATACGATGCATGAATGATGTGATGTGTACATCTGTAAACTATCTAATTGTTACCAACCAATGTATCCTCATTAAATTTAACAATAAAAAAAAAAAGATAACAAAGAAACAGTACTAACCATATACATACCGTATTTTCTGGCATGTAAGACGACCCCCTAATTTTACAGTTAAAACATAGGTTTTGGCCTATATTCACTGTATAAGACTACAGCCTCGAAAGTGGGGGTAGTCTTATACAGCGAATATAGGCCTAAACCTATGTTTTAACTGTAAAATTAGGGGGTCGTCTTATACGCCCGGTCATCTTATATGCCGGAAAATACGGTACATAAATGTGACAACTTAGAACAAAGGGACAAATTCTTTGCAAAACACAAGTTGCCACAACTCACCCAATAGGGAATATATCATTGAAATAGCCCTATCATTGTTAGAGGATTGAATTCAGAATTTATTATTTTTTATTTTTTAATTACAGTTGACATATAATATAATGTTATATTAGTTTCAGGTATACAACATAGTAATTAGACATTTATATAACTTCCACCCGAATAAGTCTAGTTCCCATCTGACACCATACATAGTTATTGCAATATTGTTGACTGTAGTCCCTCTGCAATATTTTATATCCCCATGACTATTTTTATAACTGGCAATTTGTACATCTTAATCCCATCCCCTTTTTACCCATATCCCCAGCATCCTTCCCATCTGGCAACCATCAAAATGTTCTCTGTATCTATGAGTTTGTTTCTGTTTTGTTTATGTATTTATTTTGTTTTTTAGATGCCACATATAAGTGAAATCATATAGTGTTTGTCTTTTTGTCTCTGACTTATTTCACTTAGCATAATACTGTCTAGGTCCATCCATGTTGTCATCACAAATGACAAGATTTCATCTTTTTATGGCTGAATAGTATTCCATTGTGTGTGTGTGTGTGTGATAGCACATCTTCTTTATCCATTCATCTATCAATGGACCCTTAGGCTGCTTACATATCTTGGCTATTGTAAACAATTCCAGAATGAACATAAGGGTGTATATGTCTTTTTAAATTGGTGTTTTAAAGTTCTCCAGATAAATATCCAGATGTAAAATTTTGGGGCCATATGATAGTCACGTCTTTAATTTTTTAAGGAACCTCCATACTGTTATGCACAGTGACTGCACCAATTTGCAATCCCACCAACAGTGTTTGAGGGTTCCCTTTTATCCCCATCCTCACTAACACTTGTTGTTTGTTGATTTGTTGCTGATAGCCATTCTGACAGGTATGAGGTGATTTCTCATTGTGGTTTTAATTCACATTTCCCTGATGATTAGTGACACTGAGCATCTTTTCATATGTCTATTGGCCATCTGTATGTCCTCTTTGGAGAAATGTTTATTGAATTCATAATTTAAATACTCCCCCCAAATGGATTTCCAGGTCCAGATGGTTTCACTCGAGAATTTTATGAAACATTTAAGCAAAAATTAGTGTAAAATGCACAAAGTATCTTCCAGAAAATAGGAAAGGTGGATGGATATATTTTCCAATTTGTTTTATGAAGCTAGAAATAGCCTTATATCCTAGTACCAAAATCGAATAAACATAGTACACACACACAAAAAAAAACCTACCATGAATAGAGATGCAAAAATCCTAAATGAAATACTAACAAATAGAATTTAGCAATACATAAAAAGAATTATATCTGATATCCAAATGGGGGTTATTCTAGAAATGCAAGGCTGTTAAATACTCAAAAAGCAATCAATGTAACCCACTATGTTAGTAGGTTAAATAATCTACTTAAAGAAGAAAATCATTTGATTATATACATCAATGCAGATTAACATTTGATAAAATTCAACACACATTCCCGATAGAACTCCCAGAAATCTAGGAAAAGAGGGGAACTTGATAAAGACAGTCTACAAAAATCCTAAAGCTAATACTATATTTAATGTGAAATAATGAATGCATTCAAAAATTGGGAACAAAGTGAGGATGTCTGCTTTCATGGTTATCACTCAAAAAAATTGCTCAAAGGTCTTAGATTTTACACCAAACGCATGATTCATAAAAGGAAAAATTAATGAATTGGATCTTATCAACATTACAAACTTTGTTTGCAAAAATCCATGTGAAGAGGATGTAATGACAAGATATTACACAAGCTGGGCGAATACTTATCAGGCATATGTCCACCAAAGGACTAGTATCTAGAACAATATATGAAGAATTCTTAAAACTGATCAGTAAAAAAGGAATTCATTAGAATATGTACAGGAGCTATGAATAGACATTTCGCTAAAAGAAATAGATTAGATGACAACTAAACATGTGAAATAGTTCTACGTCATTATCATTAGGAAAGTAAAAATGAAAATCACAAGATATCACTATGCACATATCTAAATGGCTAAAATTAAAAAGTGACAACACCAAATGTTGGTGAGGATATGGAGAAACTGGATCACTCACATTGCTGGTCAGAATGTATGGTATAGCCATTCTAGGAAACAGGTAAGTTGACTTTTAAAAAATCTATGTGCCTACCAAAGGATCTAGCAGTTGCACCCCTGGGAATTTATCCAGGTGAAATTAAAACTGATGTTCACACAAAGACCTGTACATGAATGTTTATAGAAGTTTTATTCATAACAGACAAAAACTAAAAAGAACATAGATGCCCTTCAACAGGTGAATGGTTAAGCATACTGTATTACATCTATACCATGGAATGCTTCTCAACAGTAAAAAAGGATGAGCTGCTGATACATGCTTTTGCTAAGTGAGAAAAGACAATCACAAAGGTTACATATTGCATGATTCCACTTATCTAACATTTTTGAAATAAAACAAAATTATAGAAATGAAAAAAGCATAGTTGTTGTGAGGAGTTAAGCTATGGGGACACAAGGGAACTGGGAATGGCTATAAAAGGGAAACAAGAGGGATTCTTGTAGTGATGAAATGTTCCTGGTTGTGATAACGTACTATAGTTTTGCAAGATGATACCACTGAGAAAAAAACTGAGTAAAGGGTAAATAAGAGCTTGTATTATTTCTTACAATTACACTTTAATTTACAATTCTCAAAATAAAATGTTCGATATTTTTAAGTCATTGAGGTCTTCATCTTTACCATTAGAAAAGGGTATTCACATTCAGAAAATACAAATTACTATAAATCAATAAGTAAAAAAATAGAAACATTCAATGGAATTTCTTAAAAGAAAAAATTGAACAGGTATTTCATTAAAAAGAATGTCCAAATGGCCAATATACATAAGAGAAGATGGTCAACCTTATCTGTCACCTGGAGAATACAAATTAAAACCACAATAAAAAATATCTAAAATTCAAATAGGCTAATGATATCATGTTTTGATTAATATGTGAAGCAAATGAAATTCTCTTATGCTGTTATATCACTACAACCATTTTGTAATATTGTTTGATGATGTATATTAAAAGGTGAATATGTGCATACTTAAAGATCTAGCAACTTCATACCAATAACAAAAATTCAAACACGTATTCTAAAGGCATGTGAAAAAGTTTTGTAACAGTAATAGTATTTTAAGTAGTCCCAGACTGGGAACCATACAAATGTCCATCACTAATAGATTAAATAAATAGATTATGATATATTTATATACTAACTACTCTATAGCAGGGGTGTCAAACTGGCGGCCCGCAGGCCGTATGAGGTAATTTTTTGTGGCCCACGATGCTCTGAAATAAAATTAAAATAGAAAAAATTGTTATGAAGAAAATAGTGCTTAGGGGAGATCAAGGCAATACCGTACACACAATTCCCTCATTAACCCTTTAACTACTGAAGACGAGTATACACGTGGCCCAGTGCCTTTCCTGGGGGCCTGTGGGCGTGTGTGTATAAACGCGCTCAGTTACTGCAACGTTTGTAAATGTGATGTGGCCCGCGTGAATCTTGCCTGTTGCACCAAATGGCCCGTGTTTTTAATTGAGTTTGACACCCCTGCTCTATAGTAATGGTTCTTAAAGTGTGGTTCCATGAATCCCTAGGAATTCCTGAGACACCTTTCTGGGGATCTGTGATGTCAAAGCTATTTTTTAAATACTTGGACATGTTCACCTTTCATCTGTATTGACATTTGCATTCATGATCCAAAAACAGTACCATAGCCCAAGTGAAAGAGTTGGCACCAATTGTACAGTAATTGTATGTATCCCTCACCACTAGGAAATAATAAGGAAAAAAAATGTTCACTTAAGAAAATCATTGATGAAACAGTAAAAATGTTCTATTTTATATTAAATCTTAATCTTTGGATACATTCTTTTTTTAACAGTCTATGTGATAAAATAGAAAGTGTGATAAAACATAAAGCACTCCTGAATACCTAAAAACATGATGGTTATTTCAAGGAAAGGCACTCATGTAATTGTTAGAGTTGTGAACTGAACTAGCTGTTTTTGTCATAGAACAGACTTATTTGAAAGAGTGACTGACAGGAAAAAAAATTACAATTATTAAGATGAGTATTTAGAAGATATTTTCTTGAAAATGAAAAAAGTGAACTCATCATCTCAAATAAACCAACTGACAATATTTGATGATAATGATAAAATTTCAGCTTTCAAATTTCAAATATTAGAATGTTGAAAAACTTGTATCTGCTTCTCTGAGCTTGACAGTTTCTCAGTAGCTAAAGATTTTTCTGGTAAGATTGGTGGTGACGTGAACATGATTATTCCAAATTGCATAATAAAATGTGTCGACATTTTGGAGACCTACATAACTCAGGTAACCAATATTCTCAATGCATGTTATATGCATGTTACAAAATCATGTGTGTGTGTCAAAATATACATTCCAAGTGCAAGATAGAGCAATATATTTTAATATAATAGAGTACAAAAATTTCACTAAGGGGAAGCCGGGATGGCTCAGTGGGTTAAGAGCTCACTTTGCAGCACCGGGGACCGGGGATCGAATCCTGGCCCCGGCCCGTGCGGAACCATATGCTGAACTAGGAGCTCCCCCAGTTCAGTTCTCTCTCTGTCTCTGTATCTCTCTCTCTCTCTCTCTCTCTCAAAAATAAATAAGTAAATAAATAAATAAATAAATAAAATAAAAATATAATAGTTTAAAAAAAAAATTTCACTAAGAAAGGTTTCTACTAACCTTTTTGAAACCACTACTTGTTGAGTTTTGGTGTAGTATCAATTATATATATAATTTTCTGAAAAGACTATTAAAATATTTCTTTCTTTTCTAACTACATATCTGTGGAAAGCCAGGTTTTCTTTATATATTTCAATCACATAAAATATTTCAACCATTAATAAAGAAGCAGATACAAAAATCCTGCTGTCTTCTACTAACTGGCATAGATATTAAAGAGATTTACAAAAAATATACAATACTACTCTTTTAACCATTTTTGTTTTGAAAAAAATATTATTCATTAAAAAGCTATTTATATTCACATATAATAAATGTATTGCTGGTGTGTTTCAATAAATTAAATGCATTATTTTAAAAATTCTGTTTTAATTTCTAACATGATAAAATCGTTAGACATAATCTATGTAAACAACAGTTTTTGAGTCCTTAATAATTTTTAAGAGGGTAAATAGATATGATCTACATAAATAACAGCTCTTTTGAGTCCTAAACAATTTTTAAGAGAGTAAAGAGTTTTTGTCTCTTTGTTACTTTCAGTTTTATATTCCACATATGAGTGAGGTCATATGTTTCTTGATTCTTTCAGTCTGACTTATTTTGCTTAATAAGATGTTTTCAAGGTCTGTCCATGTTGTCACAAATGACTGTATTTCATCTTTTCTTATTTCTGAGTAGTATCGCATTGCATAAATGTACCACGACTTTATCCAGTCATCTATCAAAGGACACTTTGGTTGTTTCCATGACTTGGCCACCATAAACAGTGCTGTGACAAACATTGGGGTGCGTGTATCTTTGGGGATTAGGTTTTCAGGTTTTGGGGGGGTGGAAGAGCTGCGGGGGAGTCGGGAGGGGGCATCAAACATATGGTGATGGAAAGAGAGCTGATTCTGGGTGGTGAGCACATAATGCAATGTATAGACAATGTAGTATAGAATTGTACACCTGAAAACAATGTAATTATTATCAATCACTGTCACCCCAATAAATTCAACAATAATAAAAATTTTTAAATGTAGAAAATTTAAAAAATTTAAGAGAGTAAAGAGGTCTTGAGACCAAAAAGTTTGAGAACTCTATGAAAATGTTGCTCTATACTATGGAAATAAGTGAACTACTACTTCATGCAATGATGTGGATAAATTTCACAAATCTAGTTTAGAATGAGATAAGTTAGAGAGAACGGTATTAATGTGTTATTTCACGTATATAAAAGTAAAAAATGTGGGAAACTAATGTGTGGTATTAAAAGCCAGGAGAGTGGCCACTTTGGGGAAAGAAGGGTCAGTGACTAGAATGGGTTCATGGAGAAGGAGGTGCTTCAGGGGTGCCATTAATGTTGTATTGTTTAATTTGTGTAGTGGTCAAATGTTTACTCTAAGATTTTTAAATATGTATATTTATGACTTGAACACTTTTATCAATGGTTATACTTGAATAAAATAAAAAAGTGATTATCACCAAAGATTAAAAAACACAAAAACAATATAATTTTTAAAACTCCAATTACTATATTGCAATAGTGGAAATAGGGTGATTTCTTTCTTTCTTTTTTAATTTTCCTTCTTTTTTGTTTGCAAAATTTTTCTTAATATTGCTGTTACATATTTATATATATTTATAGGTAATGCAATCTTTATGAGCATCGCAAGTAACATAAAATGCTGACAAATTTGACTAATTTTACATCTAAGACAAAAGCCCAGACTTCTTTCTAATATGATGCTCTGGAGACACGCAACAGGGACAAAGAGAACTCTTGGGGTGAAATAGAGCACGAAGCAACTCCCATCTAATGGCAAGTGTGCTATCATGCCAAAGAAAAATAGGCCTTGTGTGGATGGTCCCAGAGGGTTAAGTGGGACCAGCATAGGGAATTTCAGGCAGGCAGACTTTAGCAAGATATAAAAAAAAAAAGACAGACCTCCATGTTTTTCTGAGTGTGGGAGGTTGAAAGAGTGGAAATCCAGAAACTTGGTTCTTGGTCCTTACTAGCTACATTCCATGGGCAAACAACTTAATATTTCTGAAATTTGATTTATCACATAACATGAGATTAAAAGTGCCTCCCCTGTCTATTCATAAGAGATGTTATAAAGATAGGATGAGACAACAGAATGAAAGTACTTCATAAACTGGAAAGGGTTACCCAAAGAAACTATTTAGGTGTAAGTCATAAAAAAAATTAATTGGAAACAATTGACCTACATGGTCTCTTCCAAATTAATAGTGAAATAAAATGCTATATTAGTTCAGTTGTAAACCATTTTTACTCTTAGAATAAGTACCCTGTCTACAATATCTGCAGCCCATGGTTGTTGATATCTTTCCTCAGACTACATTTTTAGCTTCAAATCTATTCTCTGTTGTTAGGTTACACAAATATTCATTGTCTCCCTACTACTTTAAAGTGCTAGAGTACAAAGATGAACCCATATACATTATTGTAGAGCCTAATGGAAAAGACAGATACTTACGAGCTGATCGGGCCAATGTTGGGACATAGCTATCTATGAAAAGGAAGGAGTGACACAGGATGCAGCACACCAAAGAGAGAACCTTGATATGAGTTGTGTTCAGAGAATATTTCCTAAGATGTTGCTTTTAGCAGAATCTTGAATAAGAGGTTTTCAATAGAAACCAGACATGGTCTCATTAGTATTTTTGATAACTCATTCTGGAGAGGCATTTTGAAAAATGGATTTAATAAAGGCAAAACTAAAGAGAAAAAAGATGGCAGCATGAGAGGAAAATGCTGATAACTGCCTGGGAAGGGCCTCGTGAACAGAGGGGAATCCACAGGGAAACCCTGAGAAGCAACCTCAACTAAGAGAACCACACAAGGCAGAACAACACCCAAAGGTTAGAGAAAAAAGGGGAGAACGGGAGAGGGAAAGGGAAGCAGCGGTTCGGGGACAGAGACTCGGAGCGCGGCCCGGGGCTGGCAAAATCAAAGGGGGGTTGGGGGACAACAGTCAAAGTGGAGCTGGATCGAGGGCGGGCTGGAAGCCGAGACCTAGGGAGCGTGGAAGCCCCACAAGACTGTGGACAATTTAACATCCGAATTCAAGGGACAGCACACAGTGCCCTAATCAGATCACAGAGCCTAAAGAGGAACAGGAACTGTGGAGCAGGGCGGCTGCACTTCCCGGCAGGCAGGGTGAGAGCAGGGCACCAGCCCACAACAGCTCAGCACCCTGATTTACGGAGGAGATTGACTGTGAGGGAGCGCCTTCTGAGGACAGGGCTCTTGGAGTGAGGGCTGGGGCTTGAGTGGGCATAGCTGCATTGGATGTCCTTGGAGTGAATCCGGCGGTCTCAACAGAGCCGGGAGCATAGAGCCGCTGCCGCCCGAGCTTCGGCCTCTGTGCCCAGGGCTTTCAGCGCCCTGCCCACCAGGCGGCCATGGCGTGGCTGCCAGCGCGCAAGTGCGCAACTGGGCTTTCGGCACCCCACCCACAGGGCGGCCGCAGCACCACTGCTTGCTTGCCAGCATGCAAGTGGGCTTTCAGCGCCCCACCCACCGGGCCTCTGCGGCACCGCAGTATGCACACACCTGGGCTTTCGGCGACCTGCCCATCAGGCCGCCCTGGCGCCGCTACAAGCGTGCTTGCAACTGGGCTTTCAGCACCCTGCCCACCGGGCTGCTGCGGCACCGCTGCCTGCTTGCCAGTGCACAATCGGGCTTTTGGCGACCTGCTCACCAGGCTGCTGGGGCACTGCAGCCCACACGCGCACAACTGGGCTGCCAACCGAGACACCATTGCGTCACTGCCTGTGCAGGGGATGGCGCAGCCGACCGGAGCCTCTGCCAAGCCCCAGCCCATCCAACTGCTGCCCTGCGGGTGTGGCTTGCAGATACGATTGAAAAAGGGGCAGCCAGGCGGACAAAAGACCAGAGCTCCTGCGCCCCGCCCCACCCGCACTGAACCACCAGCCCCCTTGCTGAAAGAGGAATCTGCTATTGTGTCTCAGGCCCACCCTAACTCCTATTCACATGCCCCCACCCCTGGCCACACCTTTACTACCCTGCTATCTAACAGCTAAGACAGCAACCTGAAGTGCCCCAGGACACAGAAGCTGTCTGCTTCCCCAACCCACTCCCAAAATCTCCTTCTCCCACAACAGAGCCCAAAAGAAAAAATAAAGAGAAGCCCATCTGATAGGCAAACCTCCAGAGGGAAAACAGACTCATGCGTAAAGCAAAAAGAACCACATCAAACACAATGCACACCTCAGAATCCAAAGCCCCTCCAGAAGATCAGGGGCAGTCTTTAGTAAAGGACCTTGCACACTTGGAATCAAATCTAAGTGAAACAGAATTCAGGGCTGCATTAATCAAGACACTCAGAGAGCTCACTCAATGCTGGCAA
>PVKE010052625.1:0-10280 GCA_004027555.1 Craseonycteris thonglongyai
TAATTAGCAATGTTCAGCCATTGTCCCAGTACACAGTCTCACACATACTCATTTGCATAACATGGCACTCTTCATCAAGCATACACAGAAAGCGAAGAGTACTTTGCTCACCTATCTCTGTGCCTATTTTGCTTTACATGGTCCCCAGGCCTTCTATGTAAGAGGTTCATGATAATTACAGTAGTTTCTCGTGCTCCTTTCCTACCTATTTCTGACTTCTGAACAGTTAATGTCCATTTGAGTTTCTAAAAAACACAATTTTAGACAGGAAGTAGCATGTCAAGATGTTTATTAGGAAATATTTTAGGGGTTTATTCTTGTGAAAGTGAGGGGAAGGAAACTAGAGTGGGTAGAAGAAGTTGGGTTATGCTACAGGTCCACCAAAGGTTCAGACAACTCCATAGATTTCTATAGAGCTGGGATGACTTTAGTGTTGTCTCAAGTTAGGACAAGGGGGTGAAGCCTTCATATCTGTGTACTAATTAGTCAGACTACCCCTGGAAGGAGCTGAAATTTTAGGCGAGGCAGTTTTCTTCAATAGAGGCAATCTCCAAAGAGAATAACAGCAGCAAACCATCTCCTGCAGCTGGGGGAGTAAGTGCTTCCTCCCTAAAGGGACATCAGCACATCAAGCCACAGGTGAGTTTCCTGAAAGCCTGCTCTTCCGGGGGTGTCCAAACTTTTGGCTTCCCTGGGCCACATTGGAAGAAGAATTGTCTTGGGCCACACATGAAATACTATTACTAAGGACAGCTAATGAGCTTTAAAAATTGCAAAAACTCTCATGTTTTAAGAACATTTACAAATTTGTGTTGGGCCACATTCAAAGCTGTCCTGGGTCACATAGAGCCTGCAGGCTACAGGTTGTACAAGCTAGCTCTAAAGAATGGTGTATAACTGAAGTAGGTGCAGGCACACCAAAATCTATTCAAATTCTTCCTGGAGTAAAGTGGCATTTTCTCAATCAGTTACCCCCAGGCCTTAGGGGAAGGTTACCAATTACCGATGAGGAGGTTTTCACCACTCTCCACTCAGCAAAAGTTCTAAGAGCTTCTTTGCTACAAAAGGGAATAAAGAGGAGCATCATGAGCTGTCAAGTTACCAGTATATCCTTTAAGATCAATGAAGAAAAAGAATCAGCACAAGACAAAAGCAGGGAGAAATAAGAATCCATACCCACCTGTTTACTTGTAATGACATTTATCCCTCTTTGTACTTGTCCGTGTGTTGCTACTGTCATTTACACAGGCCTAGAAAATCTTTTGTGCACAGATGCTCAATAAACGTTTATTTAAAGAATTAATAAAGCAATCTCATAAAAATCACTCCCCTACTCAACCACAGTGAAGAAAATAATAATGTTGGAGAATTAGTGGGAAAAGTATACTATGTTAAATGTTCTGAGTGGTGACTTTTGACCACTGAGAGGACAAATGTGGTTAAACGCCCTAAGGAGTAATCACACATACTCATAGCTCTTATGGTGTCCATTTCAGCTTGTGTTTCAGAAACAATAAATTAAAATCCTGCTTTGGATTAAACCCTTGCTCACTATACTGTCTGCTTTCCCTGTGGGTTGCCAGAAACCAGTGGTGAAGGTCAAGGCATATGTCTCTGACATAGATAATATTTACAAAGCTTGTTATTTCAACAATGAAAACAAATAAGAAAGGGCAGAAAATGTGAGTGGGTGCTAGAAGAAGGTAAAGGGTGTTAAGTATGTGGTGATGAAAGGAGAACTGACTCTGGGTGATGAACACACAATGCAATATATAGATGATATATTATAAAAATGTATGCTTAACACCTATATAATTTTACTAACCAATGTCACCCCAATAAGTTTAATAAAAAATTTTTAAAAGAAAAGGCAGAAAATAAAAAGTGTACTGAATGCCTAGCATCTAAGTAGCATCAGTGTTATTTACTAGACAGCAGATGAGTCCTATGAAGAAGAAACTCCTAAACTGAAAGATTCCCCATGGAAAGCTCAGAGCAGCTTCTTTGTCTTTCTGTTCCAAATGTTTAATCAGCTTTCCCCTGATAGTCATTGACTATTATAAAGCAATGGAATCACACTCTAGGCCTTATTTCTTAGTCCTTTGGAAAAAATTACCCTTCCATGATTGCACTGACACTCCAGGCTTGACACTGAGCAAAACAACAGGAGCATGATATTCTTTAGAAACACAAAGTGAAAACAAGTCAAACTAGAAAGAAAAGGACACCACACCTTGAAACCTGTGTTATTTCTCTTGAGACTATCCCAAGCACCCTCCTAAGGTCCTCACCAACACACAAATCTCAAAATCACCAAGGCTTCTACCCGGTGGTCATTACCCATTTGCTCATGCACATATAAGGAGATGGGTCCTTCCTTCAAGATATTTTTTTTTTAAGATTTATTTTTATTGTTTTTGACAGAGGGAGAGATAGAGAGAGATAGGGAAAGAAGGGGGAGGGCCCAGAGCAGTCTCCATAGTTGACAACATTAGTTTTCCACATAGTTTCACTCCACAGGCAGGTGCGGGGCTGCACAGGGCAGGAACTGGGCCAGGAGCCTCCCAGATAGGCCCCAGCAAGAACCGAACTGGGGGCACACCCCAGTTCAGCATGTGGGTCCGCATGGGCCAGGCCCAGGATTCGATCCTTGGTCCCCGGGGCTGCAAAGTGAGTGCTTAACCCGCTGAGCCATCCCAGCTTCCCCCCTTCAAGATATTGCCACACATTCAATGTATCGTGTTAAACATTTTTCCTTCCCTATTGCTGGCACCACTGCTCTCACTGCTGAGAAATCCTCATTCTATTCTTGTGACCAGGCTGTACTCATGATGCACACTAATAAGAAAATACTACAATCAGTCCATGAATGGGTTACAACATCCTGGACTAGAGAGGTAACTGTAATCTAATCCAAAATGGGAGCTCATCTTCCCACTCCAGGGCACAGGATGTTAATAACTCCCCAGACATTCTCTCAATCTGGTCTATTGAAGAGATAATATAATTCAAGAAGACAATTTAGAATCTCCACAAAGTAGAAGGGTATTTGCAATACATGCCTAACACCTAAACTTATAACCACAAAATTTGGCTTTAAAATTACCAGGAACCATCAATGTCTAGAGTCTTCCATTCCAGAAATTTTTAAGATATTGGAGTTTTGTTATTTAAGCTCTAATTTATGATCCAAGTCAGTTAATGTGTTAGTATGAAGAAATTGTTAAAAGAGTAAAAAGAGGCTTCTTGTTTTGTAATCAAAAAAAAAATTTGTTTCTACCATGGGAGAGTAGAAAAGGGTAAAGAAAAGTGGACCATGAAGGTGCAAAAGAGATCTGTAAGAACATCTGTCTATCTCAAAATTAACCCATTTTTTTCTGAGAACTGTTCTCTTCATCTACAGGGATGGGGCCCTTGCAACCATGCTCGTCTTATGTGACTTTGAGCCTCAGAACACACACACACACATGCACACACACACATACACACACACTACTAATATTTCTACCATACTGCTCCAGGGTTATTTATGTCTGATGCTTATTTGATCATACTACTTAAATCTGTACTTCAGCACTAAATATGTGGCACAGCCCAAATTCCATAGCAAGATTTCCAAAGTCTCGTGATCTGGTCCCAATCTCCTATCCTAGTTTCAATGTTTGCCATTCTTACCCAGTCACAACAATTACTTCTGGTTCCCCCAAACCTTACCCATTATCATCCTTATCCACGCTTCCATTACTCCAGGGTTCACAAAGTAAATGTCAACAGAGGCCAAGCAAGCAATTTACACATGTGAGTTTAAACATGAGAGTTTAAACATATGGCTTTGGGCAGTGTGAGACAATGGAAAATGTTGCTTGATAGAGCTGAGCTGATTAGAATGAGATTTACAAGACAAGTTAAGTGTGCTTTGTGTTGGGGTGGGAAATAGAATTGAGCAGATATAAGGGAAGCAGAATATAGGTGTTACAGCCACTATTGTTTTCCTATTCCCTTGACCCACCTAGGAAGCTACTTGCAGCATCAGTGGTCAATTTCCTTATTCTCAATGCACATCTACAGTGATTTTTCTAAGGTAAGCACCTGTGACTGCCTGAGGACTTTCTCTGGCTCCAAGATAATGCTCAGTCCACCTGCAGGACAGGCTAGAAGTGTCAGAAAATTAACACCCCTGGGAGCAGCCATCAACCAGAGAGAAATGGGAGTTGGCAGATAAATACTCCATTTATTCACTCCTCAATTCTGAGGCGCTTTCTGTAGTCTCTTAGAGATTCCTCAGTGGGAATGTTCCACAGTTACCCAGAGATAACCCATTCATTTACAGCCCCCTTATTGGCAACCTCCCCTCCCTGTCTCACTTCTTCTCTCCTTCACAGTGTTTCCTTGAGTCACCTTCCAAATAAACTGCCCCCAAATTCCCATCTTAGGGTCTGTTTGGGAGAGTGGTTGAAAATAAAGCAAACCAAGGCAATAGACGAGACACGCATAATAGTTACAAGAGGGAGAATAAATTTAATATAGGAAGCATCCCATAATATAAAGAGGTCAGAGGGTCAACACAGCCTCATTTCCCAGAGTCTGAGGGACAGGAGAGAGGACCAACCCACCTTCCTCTGAGTATGTTCAGCCCAGCTGGACACAAAACCTCAATAGAGAGTACTCCATAGATGATGTTATTGATATATTTACCTTGCCCAACTTTCACTTAATTGATATTTCCACCTTAAAAAATTTAGATGGAATTGAGATTTAACTCTGAAAATTTTATATTAAACAATCAAAACCTAGCTTTATAAAGCCAAGCCATAAAAATATTGTTCCTGTAAATAAACAGCAACTGTTCATTCCTGTTTGAAGTCAGGTGGAGAGGAAATAAATTAGAAAGTAGCGAGTGCTCTGCATCCCAACCATTGTTTATGGCTCTCTTTACTTAGCTATTCTAAATCATGCATTGCCTCTAAGGGTCATAAAGATATCACTTTCTCCACTCAGCAAGAGAAATGAAAGGTAAGAAAGGAGAATGTTATTTTGCAGGAAGGGAAACAGAGCTCTGGAGATTTATCTGGGCCTGCATCAGAGTAACTGGCTGACCATGGAGTTTGCATTCAAAGCATCAGAATGTCAGCCATTTGCTTAATCTAGAAGACTAGAAACTGATGAGACAACCAGCTTTCTGCAAACAGTCACAACCAGATCACTAGTATCTTCCAATTAAATAATATTTCCCAACTCTTCCCCACTGAGAAATTTTTAGATATGCAGTTGCTAGCAATCTCCAGCCTGAAGTTTTCTGAGAAACTAGTATTAATAAGAATTCTGTTAAAGCCATGGATGCAGTTAAACTACATCTACTATGTGTAGGAGCTGTAGTAGTAGAAGGGTGGGATATCTATGAGTGTCCAGATGGTTAACAAAGGCTACCAGTTTTCTGTGAGAGGTTGCTTACCTTTTGTGCCCACTCAGTGTACCAAGGTCTTGGCAACAATTGCCATTCTAGAGTTTCCTGTCCAAATTAGCTTTATTTAATGAGATATTGAGGGATTCATTAACAGAGGACTTTATCAAGAAAACCAAAAGGTTCATGGAAAATACTGTAACTGGAGGCAGCTGGGACAGCTCAGTGGGTTAAGCACTCACTTTGTGGCAGCAGGGTCCAGGGATTGAGTCCCAGCCCCGGCCCAGCCCCAGCCCAGCCCCAGGCCCCGTTAGAGCAGACCTACATGCTGAACTGGAGGGTGCCTCCTATGTGGAAGGCCCCTGGCCCAGTTCCTGCACTGTAAGCCCCCACACCCACTTGTGTGAAATGAAATTGTTGAAAATCTGATGATGTAAAACTGTGGAGACTGCTCTGGGCCCTCCCCCTTCTCTCTGTCTGTCTCTCTCTCTCTCTCTAACAATAAAAATAAATCTTGAAACAAAGAAAATACTGTAAATAAATCCAACTTTAGTAGTAATTAAAATATTTTTTCCTCTAAATATTTATGTGCTATCATAAAAATTCAAGTAATGTACATGCTCCATATGCAAGTATATACAATGCATACATCTAAAACTCTGAGAACCATTATACTTAATCACTTTGAATGGGCAATATAATTTGCTAAGTATTTTCTATTCATTAATTCACTTAAAATTAACAAAACCCTATGCAGTAGTTATTATTAGCATTGTTTTGAAAATAAGGACAATAAGGCTCAGAGAGATAAATCAACTTGACCAATGACACACAACTAAGAAATGGTGGAGATGAGATATGAACCCATGACCAGTGATTCAAACGCCCATACTCTTAATTGCTTCATTTAAAAAAAAATAATTTCCAAGCTCACTTCACTTTATTTAACTAGATGCACAGATTTGGGATTAGAGATTATAACCCCCTCAAAAGAAGACATCCATTCATTATCTCTTAATTAATTAACAGATATTATTGAACTTTTGTTAGATATAAAGAACAATATACCACATACCTGGGAAACAAATGTAAAGAGGACAGAGAGCCTTCCTTACAGTGAATTTTATTTATACCTATCTATATCAGTATCTACATCACATCTATGCTTACATCTATACCTATGCCTATGCCTATGCCTATGCCTATGCCTATGCCTATGCCTATGCCTATGCCTATGCCTATAATGTTTTCAACAGAGGAACTGATATAACAACTCAGGATGGGCATGATATGGTCAAGCAACAAAACCCAAGCTCTCAGAGCCAAGGAAGACGTTTAATGCCTCCTCAGTATATCATAAAGGAACAATTTCTGGGCAGTAAGGACATGTTTTGATATTGTACTGTGTAGAGTAAAAGGAGAGTAAATATGTTAAATATTATGGCTCTGGAATCAGGCAGAACTTGATTCAAGCCATGGCTTCAACAGTGTGATCTTTACTAACAGTGTGAACCTAGACACCTCTGTATGAGTTTCCTAGGGCTTCCATAACAAATTACCACAAACTGAGTGGCTTCAAATGACATAAATATACTCTCTCATAGTTCAGATGGTCAGAAGTTCTAAATCAAGATGTTGGTGGGGTCGGTTCCTTCTGCAGGCCCTAAAGCAGAAATCTGTCCCATGACTCCTTCCTGACATCTGGGGGCTGCTGGCAGTCCTTGACACTCCTTGGCTTGTAGCGACATCACTCCAATTTCTGCCTCTTCCTTCATTTGGATTCCTCTCTCTGTGTCTCTGTATGTTCTCTTTTCTTATAATAACACTCATCCTTGGATTACAGGCTCACTCTACTCTTATATGAGAGTATCTTAACTACATCTGCAAAAATTATATTTGCAAATGAAGTCACACTCTGAAGTTCTGGGTGGATATGAATTTTGAGGGGTGGGGGGCAAAGGGCACTATTCAACTCTCTACCCCCTCTAAGCCTCAATTTCCTTACTTGTAAAATATAGATTAATAGTACTACTTATTTTATGGAGTTATTGTAAAGATTAAATGAAAGAATATATGTATACTCCCAGTACACAGTAAGAAGTCAATAAATGTTTGTGCTTTTGAGGAATTTGGTTCATTTTATCTAAGTTATCGATTACATGTGTGTAAAGTTGTTCACAGTGTTCCCTTATTATCCTTGTAGTAGTTGTAGGATCTGCAGTGATATCCTGTTTCATTACTGATGTTGGTGATTTTGATTCGTGTCTTCTCTTCTGATCTTATCAACCCTGTTAGAGGCTTATTTTAAAAACTGGCTTTTTTGATTCATAGATTTTCTCTAATTTTTGCATATTTTCAATTTCATGTATATCTGCTCTTATCTTTATTATTTCCTTCCTTCTGCTTGATTGGGATTTTACTCTTATTTTTCTAGTTTGTTGAAGAAGATGGTTTGATTATTGACCTGAGACCATTCCTCTTTTTAGATAACTTAGTACTATAAATTTTTCTCTTGGAACTGCTTTGACTGCATCCCACATATTTTAATATGTTGTATTTTCATTTTCATTATGTTCTCTCTGGTTTTTATTGCTCTGAGACTTCCACTTTGATCCATGGATTATTTATAAGTGTGTTGCTTAATTTCCATATGTTTTGATATTTTTCAGTTGTCTTTCTGTTATTGATTTATAGTTTGATTATTATGATTAGAAAACATACTGTATATGAATTTAATTTTTTATAATTTTTCATTGTTTTTCTATTACAGCTGACATACAATATTGTATTAGTTTCAGGTGTATAACATAGTGATTAGACATTTATAAAACTTAACAAAGTGATCACCCCAATAAATCTAGGGATTTAAACTTGTTTAAATTTGTTAAGATTTGATTAATAGACTAAGATATGGTCTACCTTGGACACTTGAAATGTTCCAAGGATGCTTGAAAAATGTGTTTTCTATTGTTTGGTAGAGTGCTCTATATATGTCAATTAAAGCTTGGTTGATTGTGTTGTTAGTTCTTCCACATGCTTGCTAATTTTCAGTCTAATAATTCCGTGAATTTTTGAGAGTGAAGTGCTGAAGTTTCTAATGATAATGGTGGATTTACCTAAATTTCCCTTCAGCCCTGTCAGATTTTGCTTCCTGTATTTTGAAGCTCTGTTGTTTTATACATATACATTTAAGATCATTGTTTATTTTTAGTAGTTTTGTTATTTTATCATTGTGTAATGTCCTTCTCTGTCCCTAGTAATTTCCTTAGCTCTGAAGTTTATTTGGTCCAATATCAATATAGCTATTTCTACTATTTGGGAAAAAAATAGAGGAAGCTGGCATGGCTCAGTGGGTTAAGCACTCATTTTGCAACCCCGGGATCTGAGGATCAAGTCCCAGTCCTGGCCCACGCAAACCTATATGCTGAACTGAAGTGTGGCCCCCAGTTTGGTTCTCGACAGAGCAAGCTACCGATGAGGGAGGCCCCCGGATTGGCCCCCAGCTCACAGGGCATGCCTCCCACGTGGAAGGCCCCAAGCCCGGTTTTCACCCTGAGCAACCCCAACTCACCTGTGTGGAGTGAAACCACATTGAAAACTGATTATGTACAACTATGGAGACTGCTCTGGGCTCTCCCCCTTCTCTCTGTCTCTGTCTCTCTCTCTGTCAAAAACAATAAAATAAATCTTAAAAAAAAAACAAAAACGTTTACATAGTATACCTTATTCTATCCTTTTACTTTCAATCTACATATGTTATTGCATGTAAAATGAGGATTTCTTGTAGATAGTGCATAGTTGGATTTTTTGTTTGTTTGTTTGTTCACTCTGCTAATCTCTTAATTGGTATATTTAGACCAGGGGTTCCCAACCTTTTTGTACCCTAGAGCACATTCTAAAATATTGGTAGGGCGGCAGGCACCAGCTATTTCTAAGAATATTTATTATTGGACAAGAATAAAAAATAATAAACAAAAATAATTTTAAAACAATAAATTCATTGTACAAATTATATACACACAAAGAAACATACATACAAAACATAATACAAAGTAAATAAAAAACACACGTATAATGAAATCATTTAAAAAAACATAAAAGAAAACATAAAAAAAAACAATCTGTTAGTGTGATCTTTGGCATTGCATTTCATTGGCCAGTGCCTCATAATTAGGAGAGTGTGACAACAACCCTGTTAGCAAACAATTATTAAGATGCTCATCGGTAAGTCGAGATATATATCGTGATTTTATTAAATTCATGTTTGAAAACAAAGATTCGCATAAATATGTTGACCCGAAAAACAATTTGATTTTATATGCCACTTTTTTTTTAATGGGAAACTTTCTTTGTCGACTATGTTCCATAAGCCCTCTGATATTAAGGATTTTAGCAAAATATCGTTCTTAAGGTTCAAAATTTCTATTTTGGCTCTTCTGCTTTCCCCTGAACAAGGTCTGCAATACATGCGGCTAGTTCTATTACATTTATTTAGCAAGTAAAAGGATTGATACAGAAGGAGACAATTGGCTCGATATTTGTAAACTGCAGAAATCGCTCTTCAAACTGTTTTTGAAGCACTTGCAGGGTCTCAATGAATAATGACACGTTTAATTCATTCTTACCTAGCATTTTCCTCATATATGGGAAGTGCACGTGAGACTTGATATGCAGATGTGATATCAACAAAGTCAATTTTGCTTTCAATGCATTTACAGAGCTTATCATTTCAGCTCTATTTTTGTCTTTTCCCTGCAACTCCAAATTGAAAGAATCTAATTTTTCCATGGTGTCAGCAAGAAAACCCAAATCCACCAGCCAGCAAGAGTCTGTTAGTTCATCCTAATTTTCATTTTTATCATGTATAAATGTTTTTATT
>PVKE010052626.1:0-10272 GCA_004027555.1 Craseonycteris thonglongyai
ATAGGAACTGACTTCAGAGGGAGGAGCTGGTTCATCAATTTGCATACACTGACGCCTAAAAGCAATACTTCTCTTCTTGCCACCTAAAAAACAAAAATAATGTGCATTTCAAAAAATTAAAGAAACAAATTATTGTCTTAGAATTAAATATTCCAGAAGTTTAGGCTTTTTGTTATAAAATCTGTCTCTAGCTCATATTACATATCGATAAATATTTTCTCCCTCATCTATAAATACTCACCCTGATCTTTGGCTAAACAGTGTCTTCCTGAAAACCTCAGAAAGACAAAATTATGAGTTTTATTTTCTGCATGCTTGGCATGTATGCCCAGATTTAATCTGTTCCTCCACTAGATGGGGGCCAGTCATTGGCAAGATTAGAAGCTGAGCATATGCCTTATGGTGGTAGTCAGTATTAGGAGCTCACGAAGTCACCACCATCAGAAAACTGCCAAAGGAGGAGCTTAGGGCAGAACTAAAAAACACATGCCTATTAAGCAATGCCAAAAGAACAGATAACTGAAATTTTAAGTACTAAAATTAGTATATTATGGAAATCATCTTTAATATAAAATCATGCTATAACCTGAATTAGTGAGGAATGTTTTTGTAATTATCCTTAATACTAACAGAAGTAAATTTTAAAATAATAAACATATCCTTATTCCAAACCACATAAATAATTTACTTTTTTCTAGCATCTAGCCAAGACTTGACATGTACATAACACTCATTGATCCTCATGAAAATATAACCCACGCAAATTTGTCTTCAAATTTCTTGTTTTGATAAAGCAACTGAGTCAAAATTATTTAAAGTCCTGCTTGTAGTTACACATCTAAACAAGATGAACGATTTTATTCTTCTCTTATCTGCAGGTTTCTTCCTCATTAGCACCTCAGTTTCTTTCAAAAACCCTCTTCTTCTAGCAGCCCCACAAATGCCAACTATCCCAGGGTAGGTCTTTGGTTCTCCTCTCTCCCCAGACAATATACTCTTTTTTTCCAAAGATTTATTTTATTGTTTGAGAGGAGGGAGGGAGAGGGAGAGAGAGAAAAGGAAGTGGGGAAGGCCCAGAGCAGTCTCCATGTTGAACATCATTTGTTGTCAAGTAGGTTCATTCCATGTAGGTGGAGGCGGGGTGTGGGGTGGGAACCAAACTCAGGGCCTCCTGCATGGGAGGTGAGAACCTTCACTGTCATGCCATCCCAGGCAGATACCCGCTGTGCCACAGAACAGCATATGGGTCTGCCGGGCCGGAATTCAATCCCCGGACATCACGGTTGCAGGGCAAGCGCTCAACCTGCTGAGGTATCCTGGCATCCCAGACTAATTTCTATACTCCCACTAGATAATTCCTACCACATCCATAGCTTCAATTCCTATGATATGTCAATGACTCCCAAATTTGAATCTCCATTTGGAACCACACTCCAGAGAACAGATCTACGTATTTCACTACAAACAAGAAATCTCAATGTGAATGTTCCAGTGGTGCAACACACTCAACACCTCCAAAAGTGGACTCCTGCTCCACCTCCCACATTCTCTAGTTTAAGAATAGAAATCTGAGAATTCCTCTACTTCCTGTCTATATTCTTTCACTATATTCTAGAGATTACACCTCCTGAATCTCTTTTGAATCTGTCCCATTCTTTTCTCAGGAAACCTGATTATCCTCTTTTTTCCTCTCAATTTATTTATTTCTGAGATCTGTCCACTTTCCCATATCCTTTCTGCCTTTGGCTCACAGTTGCCTCTCCATCTCATTTCCTGCTATGTGGAGCTCCACTAATTCTTCCCTACTCTGGTCTCTCAGTTCCTCATCTGTCAACTCTTACAAATCTCCTCTCTACTCAGCTTCAAGCACACAACATGACTGAGACAACTCGACCACCACTCATAACTGTGTAAGCTTTTAGATCTTCAGCTCCCTTCTGAGCACAATCTTAACCTGACCAAACTACTATTGGTACTCACCATGTTCTTTCATCCCTCAGTCTCTACTTAGTCTCATAATCTAGCACTTTCCTATGCCTCACTTACTCCTATAATCCTGATTCCATGGTTCAGCCATCTCAATGTTGTTGTCACTAGTACTAGACATTCTTCTTCCACCAAACTTACGCCTGGACAACCACCAACTTGGATATGTCCTAACATTTCTCCTCTCTTGCTCAAGAACTACTGAGCACAAAGTTAAAAATAGTAAAATAGGGAAAGCTGGGATGGCTCAGCGGGTTAAGTGCTTGCTTTGAAGCCCCGGGGACCGAGAACTGAATCCCGGTCCCGGCCCATGCGGAACCACATGCTGAACTGGGGTATGCCCCCAGTTCAGTTCTTGCCAGGGCCTATGTGGGAGGCTCCTAGCCCAGTTCCTGCCCTGCGCACCCCTGTGCCCACCTGTGGAGTGAAACTATATGGAAAACTAATGTCAACTATGGAGACTACTCTGGGCCCTCCCTCTTCTCTCTGTCTGTTTCTCAAAAATCAGTAAAATAAATCTTTAAAAATAGTAAAATAACTAAGAAAATATGTCATTTACAAATTCTTTGAGTATAGATTACTTTTATAACTAAAATAGTAATACAAAAGAGAATTTAAAATAATGATTAAGGAAATAAAACCCTGGGCTTTGAAATTAGACTTCTTATACCTAAAAAGCTATTACGATGTAAGCTTCTAAACACATGTAAAAAATATTGCCTGGATATTCAGAAATAAAAACATTTATGTGACTATCCAAGTATTATTTTTCAAATAATAAAATCTAAGTATGAAAATCCAAAGTCCTATTTCAGTCAACAGTTTAAGGGGTATCTTTAAAAGAGTAGATGTGTATTAATTTATTTTGAGAAGACACAGATTTACCTGGAGTTTGTACAACAGCATGCAAATTCTTTTCTTGAAGTTGTTGAATTTTTTCATTCTTAGCTTTGCTCTCTTCCTCCAAAAGCTTGAGTTTATAAACATACTGGTTATTTAAAAATTTCAGATCAGATGTTTCATGGGAACACTTCTTCAATGTAGTTTTCAACTCTTAAAAAATTCAAAGACCATTTTAAAAATCAAATCTATGAAGTTCTTCCACTTCATAAAAAACAAAAAGTCTTATCAATCTGAATGGCTTGATTTGACTCTTACACGTTTTGACAGGCTATTATTACCTTTCCTACCACTATTAACAAAACTGCAAATTAATCATTAAGCACAAAAGGAAATTACATTTTTCTTCTGCTGTATGACTCTAATATAAACCATGGCTTTTGATTCAGTAAATATGGCATGAAGGTAAGGGATTATCAATGTATGCCATGTTTTAGGTAGGGCTTTCTACTGAATATAAGAAGAATTTATAATAAGATAGCCATATGATTACCCTTTGCACAGTATTTTTGAAATCATTCTATTCTATCTTCTAGCTCAAAGATGGAGTATTAAAGAATCAAAATCATATATAGCTTTCAATTTACTAGACTCCTATTGTCAATAATGAAAAAATAAAAGTTGTTTCAAGAACATTTCCTCAGTTCCAACATTTAATATTTTCTATAACTGTAAATCTAAAAAGTTAATCCAGATATAGTGGAGACCAATATCAGTATGAAATTAAAATTTATTTTACTTCTTGGGGACTGCCCAAGAACCCCTGAGTGCCAACCCTTGTCTCCCACATGGCCACATTTTCTCTCCAACAAGATGAGAGAAACTTTCATGAACCAGGAAAAACTTGCCAAACTACAGGCATAAGTGAACATTGGTGAGAAAAGAACTGCTTGCAAAAAGTTAGGGGTAAACAATATCTCTGGTATTGAATAGGTGACTGTTCACAAACCACTTTAACAACTCTAAAGTTCAGGCATCTCTGGCAGCAAACACTTTCACCATTACAGCTGACTGAATGGTACCCAGCATCTGAAACCAACTTGGTGAAGTCTGATTAGTTCAAGGAGACTGACTGAAGCTCTGCCCAATTTGTGGATGGAAAAAGCACCACTTGCTATTGGAGAGGATGATGATGATGAAGGGTCAGATCTTGTGGAGGATTTTGATGAAGCTTCCAAGAATGAAGCAACTGAATGAGTCAATTTCTGAAGAAGCTAAAACTTGAAGAAGTTACTGGAAGCTGCTATTTTATATTATGACAGCTTTTTAAAATTCTGTTGATGACTCTGATAAAAAATCTCGATTTCTAATATTATTAAGCCCAAGCCCTTTGGGCACTGTGTCTCTTTTCAGTTTTTGCTTATACACATATCATTCTTTAGAATTAATTAAGGTGAAGAAGCTTGGAAAATAAAGTCTGAAACAAAGGTTAATAAAGTGCTTTGCTTAGTAAAAAAGTAAGACTAGCATTTCCCACATATAAAATAAAAAGGGCAAAAATATCGTATTTTAAAAATCACAAAATTTTACCTTGAATGTGTTGGGCTGAGTATTCTCTCAGTTTCATTAATTCCAGGTATAATTCATTATTTTCCCTGCACAATCTTGCATTTTCAAGTTTGTAAGGTTCCAAAACAAAATCAAAATTGGCACTCTCTTTTTCAGCTTTCACAGCAGATAATTTTGACTTCCGAAGACTTTCTGTTGTACGAACTAGATCACTAGAATTAAACAGAAAATGTAAATAAAAGAACACATTTCATTAACTTTCTAATAACTAAAAATATATTTTTGAAAAGGCTTGAGTATGTTAAAGCTAAGTGAGCTGAAATCTAAAAATAAACAAATAAAATCACTGGGAGTCTTTCAAGGTACAAGAAAGTATTCAAAAATTTCCCAAAATAAGACTGAATAAAAGTTATAAAATATATACACAGTTACAATCATCTTTGATTCTCCTTTCTGGCTTATCCCCCATGTCCAATAAGTCACCTGATCCTGTGAAATCTGTGAAACTTATATGTTCATTCATCAAATATTTATTGATTGCCTGCTATATGCTAAGTGCCAGGCACGCAATAAATAATACACTCCTTACCTCTAAGAACATAGACCACATTACTACAATAATATTTACGGAGCAGGGAACACAATAAAGAACCCATTGTCATGGAGCTTATAATCTGCTGACAGTTGGTCAAAAAGTTATACAATGTGATAAGCTAAACAAAAATTTCAGTGCCAACTATGTTTTAGCCTGTCCTAGGTATAGCAGTGATAAAGTCAGTTTCCAGTCTCATGGAGTTTGATTCTAAAGAGAATTCAAAAAGAAGTTTTTGATAAGTAGTTAAAGGTAGCACATAACAGATGTGACAAACAGTCCTGAGGCCATATAGTTAACTAAGCACAAGAGCAAAGGAGGAGAGAGAAGAGAAAGGGACTTTATAGGCAGATCAAATATAGTACATGGAGAGACCAAGGATAAGAGTGTATATGTTTAGGGAGCTTCAAGTTGTTCCATACATGGGAGGTGAAGCTGAAGGAACAAGATCATCGTTTTTGAAGATTATACTAAAGACCACAAAATATCTTTCATCCATTCTCTATTCCATGATCATTTCTTACAGTCCTACTGCAAAAGCCTGATAAGCAATTTCCCTGCTCCAAGTCTCAAACCACAGTAAGAGAACTCGTGGAAAAGAACAAAAATCACAAGGGATCATTCAGTTATGATAACATGTAACAACTAAAGAAATGACTAATCACATATCAGAGAACCACTAATATGCTTATAACAGCAATTAAAGACAAGTGAGTGAGGCAGACATAAAACTCTCAACTGAATCAGAAAACCACATAAAAAATTATAATTCTGTTCATGGGAAAACCCATAGTTTACATTGAATGGCATAATGTGAATGGGGACCTCTAGAGTTTTGCAATGAAGAGGTCCTGAATTGATGACCGCGGATGAGGAT
Organism: Craseonycteris thonglongyai; assembly: GCA_004027555.1. NCBI lineage: Eukaryota > Metazoa > Chordata > Mammalia > Chiroptera > Craseonycteridae > Craseonycteris > Craseonycteris thonglongyai. Next base: position 5,865 of record PVKE010052626.1, read on the forward strand.
CTAAGATGAATATATGAGCTTCAGATGATTTAAGGACTTCTCAAAAATCCACCCATTTCTTTACTGAAGCAGAAAGTTCAATCAGAAACTATTTAGATGAATGGGATTAAGAATCATACAGGTTTAGAACTGCATTTTCATTTTTACCTGAAAAGTTTTTCTACCAAAGGTAAACACTCCACTGTCAGAGTCTGGCGGTATCCCAACTGATCCAATCGTTTTCTAATGTTAATATACTTTCTTTCTGTAGCTGTAGTCATCTTGTCTTCCAAAACTAGTATTATTCACTTTCAAAAATTAAAGTCCTGAAAGAAAAGAGTGAAACATATTATTCCATTATTATAGCTATTATTATTGTTTCATGATAAGAAGGAACAGTTCTTTTAATAGGAAGCAATACTTTTTCTCTTTAGGTATGCAGATTTCTGGAATAGTTAGATTGATTTAAATGCTTGATATTCATGTTGCTGCATTAAAATAAATAGCTCTTCATAAACCTACATGTAAAAGTTAAAACAATATAGCTTCTAGAAGAAAAGAGAAAATAATATTTTCCTGAGTCTGAGGTAGGGAATCTTGAGAAGCCTCTTTTAAAATGTACTAAATATAAAAGACAAACTTGGTAAATTAGACTTCATAAAATTAAGAAATATCTGCTCATCAAAATATTCCATTAAAACAAAAAGGCAAATAAGAGATTATTCAAAATATCTAACAAAGGATTTGTATATGAATATACAAAGAATTCTACCAATTTATCTCTTATTATGGACAAACAACCCAGTAAGAAAATGGCCTAAAGACTTGAAACAGGCACCTTGCAAAAGATATCTCAATGGGAATAATCGTATGAAAAGACGCTTAATACCATTAGTCATCAGGGAAATAAAAACCGCAATAAGGGGCAATTTCACCCACACTAGACTGGCTAAAATTAGTAGTACAACATCAGATACTGTCAAGGATTTGGAGCAACTGGTATCTTTACACTCCTGAGTAGAGTTTAAAATCACTGTGGAAATTGTCTTATAAAAGTAAACATATTCTATAACTCTGTAATTCTATTCCTAGCTATTTACTCACGAAAATGAAAGTAAACAGCCACAAAAAAGACTATAAAAATCGTAGCTTTATTCATAATAGCCCCAAACTGGAAACAACCTATATATTGTCAATAGCAAGATAAACCATGATTATATTTATACAATGTAATACTACTCAGGAATAAAAGTAACTACAGATACATGCCAACCACACAGATGAATTTGAATAACATTATTTGAGAAATAGAAGCTAGATACAGACACTGTATGATTCCATTTATACCAAGTTTGTGCTCGCTTTGACAGCACATATACCATTTATACCAGGTTCAAGAACACGCAAATTCAAGCTCTGTGGACAGAAATTACAACAGCAGTTGCCTGGGATGGTGGAGGGGGGTGGAGACTGACTGGAAGGGTTAACAGGGAACTGTCTGGGGTGATGAAAATATTACGTTGATCAGAGTAGTGGTTACACAAGTGTACACATTTAAAGCTTTTCCAATTGTACACTTAAGATCTGTGTTTTACCATGTAAGTTTTATTTCAATTATAAAACATATAGACACATAAGTATCTCAATATGTTTTTATCGTTTTTTTAAATATTTATGAATATATTCTTTATCAATCTGCAGCTAAAATGTAGTTATCCAAAGATCACTTCTTTAGAAATTTTGCTCTTTTCTGGCCCTTCCTAGGCACATAGTCCTAGTACTCTAAAGCAAATAAAAACTTTGTTTTACATCTCTACTGCTCTCCACAATTTAAGCCATGAACACATGTAAATACATGCAAAATTTGATCCTTACAACTACTAGGTCAAAGAGATAAGGCCAATGACATCCTCCATATTCAAAAATAAAGAAAGGCTATTGCAACAGAGTAACTTTCCCAAACCATAGGGCCACAAATGAGGTGGGCAGTCAGGTTTCCTGGTTCAGCACTGTGGTTTCTATACCATATCATCTCAACTTACCAAATCACGTCTAAGTTAGTATCTCTTGATTACTCCTTTCTACAAATCTTTCTTTTTCCACACTCTCCCTAACCTTTTCTTCAAGTGGCACCCCTTTGGACTTCTAGGTTCCTTCCACAGAGGGACCTGACTGATGCAGATTTTTAGAGAAGCACCTGGAGACATCAGAAATATACCTGTCAAACCAAGAACTAGCAGGGCTTCACCACTCAAAACATTTCTCCTCTTTCTCTGGTACCAACTTTGGATACGCAGAAATAATACCTCCTCACATCCTGCAGAGAGAAAAAGAGAGAGGGAATACGAATGAACATGAATCAAAATCCATCACCACAGAACAGATGAAAAAGATTAAAATCCTCCCAAGGACAAAAAAAAACAACTAGTATGCTTTCCCACCCCTACGCCCCACCTCCATCATCCAACATTGCAGCTATACTTAAAAGTTTCTAGCACAAAATATAGGTTAGGTTAGGTTTGGAGGTCTCCCATACATCTCTTTAACTCGGAGGGTCGGGGTGGGGGTGATGTCTGAAAGCCCATACATTTTAATTCAAGTATCCTGTGTGTATGTATGTACGGGGCTAAAACCAAAACAAAACAGAACTTTGGGGGAAGCGGGATGGCTCAGTGGGTTACGCGCTCACTTTGCAGCGCCCTCAGGATGGAAAACCCCGCCCCGGCCCCGGCCCGTACGGACCCATGTGCTGAACTGGGGAGTACCCTCAGTTCAGTTCTCTCTCTCTCTCTCTCTCTCTCTCTCTCTCCAAAAAAAAAAAAAAAATTAAAACCAACAAAAAACAGAGCTTTAACCCAGCTTGTCACTGAGTCCTTCCTGACGTAGAGACTGGAAGGTAGAAGGGATGGTTTCAAAAGTGGGGGACAAAGGTTAACAGACGGCTCTCGTCCTAACTTATGCGGCATCTCTATGTTCACAAAGACCAAGTATGATTCTTATACGAAGAGGGCATTTTAATTTTTAATCAACCCATCAGTCCAGTAGCTAGCCGGCTTGCACGGACCGCAGAGGCGCCCGTGGCGAGCAGGCCACCTCCAGCCCGCAGCTCCCCGGTCCGTGGTTCCGAGGGAAGGGCTGTCGGAAGCGGAGCCGGCGAGGAGTCTCCGCGCCCCGCCCGGCCCCACTTCCTCCCGCGGCCGCGCGGCCTCCCTCCCCGCAGGGCCGGTCCGGCCCGCGGGAACCACGCGGAAAGCGAGGGCGCCGTCACCCCTACGGCCCCGGGGGCCGCACTCACCCGCAGCTCGGGCGGCCGCTCCCTCGGCCTGGGGCCGCATTCCCTCCAGCCTGTCTCGCTCGCGGCTCCTTCCGCCCCAAACACCGGGTCAGGCGCTAGGGCAGTTTGAAAATGGCGCGGATAGACGGTCCCAGCCGGCGCACAGGAGGCGCCGCGGTTGCCCCGGTAACGGGAGCTCCGCACCGCGCGCCGGCCGACAACACGCCCAGCAGCGACGGCGGAGCTGGACCTCGGTGCCCGGAAACGGAAGCGCCCGGCAGCGCGAGGCTACGGCGTCCCCAGGTGACCACTAAACCCGAACCTCGGCGGGTATCAGAGACGGCGTCCTCCTGCTGTCTACCGGGTGCGGGGCAAAAACGCTGCCCCAGCCCTGGGCGCTGCAGCGCATTCGCCTTCACCGGCAAGGTGGAGGCCTGTCACCGGCACATTCCAGTTTAAGTATCATTTTATCTTCGCAACTTTACCCCACAGCCACCGAATACAATCATTGCTCCTTCACCCACGCCCCCATAAGCGTCAGTGTGTGTCCTTAGGCAGTAAGTGCAATAGGACATATAATGAAACCAATTTTACTGTAGGCTAATTTACCCAAAAACAGTTAAGTTCCTACTACATATTTCTGGTCACAAAAACATCAAACTTCTAAATAAAGACCCAAAACACTTCTAATACTAAACATTGAAATAAATGTGAGCTCTACGTATGGTTAAGAAAGATTAATAAGAACAAGTAACATAGTTATTTTCCAACCCACTTAATTCATTTCAGGATGGCAGGCGGGAACCCAATCTAGACAGGATGCCCTTCCTTCACAGGGCACACCCACACTCAGACTGGGACAATTTAAGGTGCCCCAGTTTACCCAACTGCACATCTTGGGGCTGTGGGAGGAAACCAGAGTCCCCAGAGGAAACGCACACAGACATGTGTAAGAACTGGCAAACAGACAGTAGCCTCAGCCTAAATTGATATTTTTGCTCATCGTTGTAACGAAAAGATGTTATTTGAGGACCTGCTGTATTGTAGAACTCATCCCATCAAAACATACTTGTTTATATAACTCTCCTTGCTGCCCCTGATTGTGAATTCCTTGAGTTAGAGATTATTTTACTCGGCTATGTTTCTCTAGCACCT
>PVKE010052627.1:0-10279 GCA_004027555.1 Craseonycteris thonglongyai
ACCAGCATTATGGACACACTCAATGGTTTGGTGTTTACCTAGAGAGGAGGGAGGAGGGGGGAGGGAGAGTTGTGGGTGGAGGGGGGAGTGGGCACCAGATATATGGTGTTGGAGCGGGACCTGATTCTGGGGGCTGGGCACATAATGCGATGCATGGGTGATGTAATGTGGACTTGTACATCGGGAAACTATCTAATTGTTACCAACCAATGTCACCCCTTTAAATTTAACAATATAATATAATAATATTTTTTAAAAAAGGAATTGTGAAGAAAATAAAAAATTAAATAAAATAACTATTCTTTCTAGGGTCATCCATAATATCTTAATGCTAAGATTTAATAAATTCTCTTCCTAGCACTTAATGTCTACTGTGCTTCATTTGACCTATTGGCACTCTTCTCTTCCATAAACTTTGGCGTCATTGGATCACATCTACTCGAGTGCTTTATCATTTCTTTATGGTTTCTTCTTTTATGATCTCAGGCCTTAGGTACTCAAAGGATTTTAAGCACCTGTTACAACAGGTGCTTACAATAGTGATGAAACGTGCTGGTTTTATCTCCTCCACTTGTTCAAAATTCCCCAGGAGGCTGTGGTCTTGCTCTTTTTCCATGTTTCCCACAAAGCCTGGTAGTGTGGATGTTCAGTTATAAAATCAAGGAAAGCTGAAAGAAAGTGATTAGAGACAAGAGAATAGCCCATGTAAATGACCCTCTTGGTCAGACTTCAATTTTCTCTCAAGTTTTTCTAGAAGAATGGACTGTGTTCATCTCACTTGCAAACACTTTAGTGAATTACTCAAAATACTGTCTATTCTGCACACACTATAATTCCTTGAGTCACAAACCCTCCTGTGTGACTCTGGACAGTGACAAACTATTTCCTGGAAAGAATTTTAGGAGGTGTAATGAAACAAAATATCTAGAATTAACCAGTCCTTCCCCATATCTCATATGAGCCCCTTTTTGTCCTTTTCCAGCCAGAATTTCTCTCCAGGAACAAGGTGCATTATCTCAGTTATTCATCCATTTCTCATGGACCTTGTATTTCATATGGCCCATCTCATAATAACTCTGTCTCTTCTAGCTCCATCCAGCTTGTATTAATATTTGCAAAAAGCACATCAGAAATAACTCTCATTATGTTCAGGAGTTCTAAGTTACTGCCTGGGAAATGGGAAAACTTCCCTTAGCTATTATTTTATTTTACTTTTTTGGGGGGTGGGGAGAAACATAAATCATTTTATATAACTGCCTCTTTCTAACAGATTTGAACAATTTGTCCAGTCACTGTACATAGAAGAATTTATATTTGAGCAAGCATATCCTAGAAGCACTTTAACCAATGGTAGCACCTCTAGTAGCTTAAGTGATAAAGGACAAAGATGAAAAATATGGAAAAAGCTTTTTTGAAATGCATTTGTACCTTGAGGGTAGATACCTCTTTGATATTTCATAAATTATGGCTGTCTACAAATGTACACAGGATCTGTGTACATTTCAGATCCTGTTCTTGTGCCTGGTCCTTCCAAGCTGGCCTCCACCTGGTATAATTTAACCTCTCTATCAAATTCATGCCTTTTTGCTTCCAGAAGGGCAGAAGACCCTGGCAGGACAGCAGAAAAATCAGTACCCAAAAGAATATTTACATTTGTCTGTGGCTTTCCCTCTGTTACTCCTCTGTGCTTCCATGTTTACAGTGTCTCTACAGCCTTATGTAAAGTGGAACTTTTAATATCTTTCATCACTTAACGAATTAACACAGAAATTCTGCTGATAAGCCTTACTCTTCCCAAGGTTTAAATCCCAAGATTCTTGAGCTGTGACAATGTAAATAAGTGAGATTTCCAAAAACTGATGAGTGAGGTTTTAAATGTCTTTTAGAAGCAAGTTGTCAAATCCTCTTTAAAGACTCCCATAGGACAAAATTGTTGGAGTGTCCAGTTTCCTGTGGAAGCATGCATGTGCAGTGCAATCTGGTTTCAGAGGAGCTATATTTAAAGAATAATTACAAACCAAAACATCTTGAAGAAACCTTAGAAACTATTTCACCAACAAGCACATTTTAGAGATGAATAAAACAGAGATGAGGATGATTGGACTACTTGCTCAATATCACAGTATTATCTGTAATGTAGGTATCCTAACTTCAAATCTAGTATTCACCCTTATTTCATAAGGCACTGGGGTTCATGGTATATAAGAATGATCAGGTACTGATCAAAAAGACTAACTTAGCTCCTGAACTGTCAGGTGTCAAATTAGTCTGTCTATCATATCTATTTGATCTACTTGCTGCCTTTCACTGTAGTGTCCTTTAGCTTTCTGGTGGCTCCATCTCTCTTTTCTCCCCCTCTCAAAGGTACAATACACTAAAAGATGTCCATGTTATTTAAGAATAAGATTTAACTTTTATTCCAAACTAGAGAATAGGTATAATGGTGGGGGAACTCTTAAGCTAAATACTGAAATTACATAAAGCAATTAAAATCCACTTAGTTCTACTTCTGACCAAGATAGAATAGACTCACTCTTCCCTACTCCTCCCACTAATTACAACAAAACACCCCAAATATTATGATTGAAACAAACAAAATGATTTGGAAAAAAGGAGAGCATAAGGCAGACCAGCTTGGAGATGCTGGATCTGAGGAACATGAAAGTGAATTCCTTGGGCTTTCTCGTTGACTCCTAGAATGCAGACTTGAGTAAGGGTAAGCCACCAACCTGGAAACATCAATGGGCACAGACAAAAAAGAGCCCCAAGAAAAGCCTGTTCTCTCCTGCTAAAGGATCAGGGAATGGGCAGCCTAGGAAGACAACACTTTTAAACAATAACTATCCAACTTCAGCCAAACACAACAGAAAAACTACAGTTCTACTTCTTGGCAAAGACTAAGTGGGGAGTTTAGATTTCTATGCTTACGCAGTAGTAATAATGGGCCTCAGCAACTGCACTGCATCAGTGGGGGACCACATGGGGTATGGTAAGGAGGTGCCTAGGCCCTTCCTATCCAGGATGGTATGAACAGGGAGTCTCAGGAGCCTGGAATTCCACCTTCACCCAGCAGTAACAAGAAAGGCTTTCCCCTCCATCCTCTTCCCATTGTCAGTGAAATCTGCGTGGTAATAATGAGACAGTGTCCTTTTCTTTCCCAACCAGCATGGTGTCAAAGCTTCCTTCTAAAACAGGAGATTTAGATAAGATCCAAAGCTTCATAAATGACAGCCTAAATTTGAAAATTTTAATAAAAAGAAGTATTTGTCACATTAAGAACAAAGAAAATCTCAACTTCAGTGAGAAGAAGCAATCAACAGATAGCAACATTAAGATGATACAAATATTAAAATTACCTGACAGGCCATCCATTAGCCATTACAAAAATAATCAATGAGCAAATACATACATGCTTAAAATAAATGAAGAGCGGAAAGTCTAATCAAAGAAATAGAAGTTATAAAGAATAACCAATTGGGGATGCCAGGATAACTCAACAGGTTGAGCACCTGTCTTTTAACCACGAAGTCTGGGAATAAAATCCAGGTCCTAGCCCATGTAGAGCCACATGCTGAACTGTGGCACAAAGATGGTAACTGCCAAGATGGTGGCAAGGGTCCTAGCCTCTCACGAGGGAGGCCTCCAGTTTGGTTCTTCCCTATGCATCCCCACACCCACCTGTGTGGAATGAATCTATGTCAAAAAACTAATGATGTACAACTATGGAAACTGCTCTGGGCCCTAACCCCTTCTCTCTCTCTCTCTCTCTCTCTCTCTCTCTCTCTCTCTCTCTCTCTCTCTCTCTCTCTCTCTCCTTCTCCCAAAAATAAAAAATAATTAAATTAAATAAATCTAAAAATAAAAAGAACCAAATGGAAATTTTAGAACTGAAAAATACAATAACTGAAATTTAAAACTCAGTAAGTAGACTGAACAACAGAATGGAGGAACCAGAGGATAATCAATAAACCTGAAGATACAATAGCAATTACCTAATCAAGATTGAAAAAAAACAAAAACAAACAAAAACAAATAACAACAAACAGAACCTCAGAAACCTGTAGATCTATGACAAAATGTCTAACATCTATGTTAGTGGAGTCCCAGAACAAAATTAAGTAGCCCCAAACAGGAGAAACTTAAAGAATTCTTACCAAGACACATTATAATCAAACTTCTAAAAACTTACACAGAAGAAATATTGAAGGCATCGAGGGAAAAATGACACCTTACCTACAGAATAAAAGCAATGTGAATGACAACAGAGGCCATAAAGAAGTGGCATATTTTTAAATTGCTGACAAAGAACCATTGACTCAGAAACCTACATCTAATAAAAATAACCAGGAGAAAAATCAAAACATTTTTTTTTAATAAAAATATATGTTTGTTGTTTTTGACAAAGAGAGAGACAGAGAAAATGGGGAGGACCCAGAGCAGTCTCCATAGTTGCACATTATTTGTTTTTTGACATTAGTTTCATTCCACAGGTGGGCAAGGGGCTGCACAGAGCAGGAACCAGGTAGGGGGTCTCGTGCATGGGAGGCATGCCCCCATGAGCTGAGGGAAGCACATCCAGGGCAGGAGTCCATTCGAGGACTTCCCACATTGGAAGCTTGTCCCAGTAAGAACTGAACTGGGGGCATATTCCAGTTCAACATATGGTTCAACGTGAACAGGGGCCGGAACATGATCCTTGGACCCCGGGATTTCAAAATGAGTGTTCAACACACAGAACCATCCCAACATCCCCCAAACATTCTTAAATGGAGGAAAATGAAGAAAATGTATTGCCAGGAGACTTACCTGAAAAAGACATTCTTGAAATGGGAAGGAAATTAAAAAATTTATTTTTGCAACACCAGGAAGAATGAAAGAACAAATAAAAGAGTAAAAAGATGGTAAGTATAATACACTTCCCTTCTTTTGAGTTTTCTGCAATACATTACAGTTTGTTAATGAAAAAATGTATAATGCTGTTTGATATGGTTCTCAAAGTCTGTACTGGGTATATTTAAGATAATAATATTATATACAGGAGAGGATAAGGGAAAGTAGAACTTCTATATTTCACTCAAAGTGGTAAAATGATGACACAAGTAGATTGTGATTTCATGTCTATAGTATAAAATACTTAGAGCAAGCACTAAAAACTCTATAGAAAGAGAAACATTAAAAAACACTATAGGGAAGCCGGGATGGATCAGTGGGTTAAGTGCTCACTTTGCAGCCCTGGGGACCGAGGGTCGAATCCCGACCCCGGCCCGTGTGGACCCATATGCTGAGCTGGGGAGTGCCCCCCGTTCTGTTATCACCGGGATGAGACCCCAGTCCAGTTCCTGCCCTGCACAGCCCTGTGCCCAAGTATGGAGTGAAACTATGTGGAAAAACCAATGATGTGCAACTGTGGAGACTGCTCTGGGCCCTCCCCCCCCACTCTCTGTCTCTGTACCTCTCTCTTTCTCTGTGTCAAAAACAATAAAAATAATTTTTTTAACCACTATAGATAAATCAAAATTAATTCTAAAAATTGTTCAAGTAACTCTCAGGAAGGCAGAAAAAGAAAAACAGGAAAAGAAAAACAGAGAACAAACAGAAAACAGAAAATAAAATGTCAAACTTAAGTCCTAAGATATCAATAACTGCATTAAATATAAATGCTCTAGATATATTAATTAAAAGACAGATTTGTCACATGAACAAAAATACATGATACAACTATATGCCATATACAAGGAACTCACTTCAAACATAATAATATAGGTAGCCTAAAAGTAAAATGATTGAAAAGGGTATATAATGTAAACACTAATCAAATTAATGCAAGAATAGCTATATTAATATCAGAAAAAGTAGATTTCAGAACAAAAAGAATGACCAAGGACAGAGTAGAACAGTACATGATGATAACAAGGTCAACCCAGCAAGAAGACACTGTAATTCTAAATGTATATGGACAAAATACACATTCCTAAGTGCCTATGAAACATAAACCCATGTACAGCACATTCTCAGACATAAAAATGACCACAATTATTTCAAAATTGAAATCGTTCAGAATGTGTTCTCCAACCATAGTGAAATTAAGCTAAAAATTAAAACAAAAAAATAAAATGAAAATCTCTAAACACTTGGCAACTAAACAGGACATAACTAAATAATACATGGTTCAAGGAAGAAGTCTCAGGCAAATAAAAGAATAGTAAAGGTATGCATGTATATATATATTGAGGGTGCCAAATAAAATGTATACACATTTTAAGAGATTTTATCTATTTATTACTTTTTGAAGTTGAATTGAATTATGGTAGCAATGTATAATATGATGTCCTCTCAAAAGATGGTATTGATCAAATGAATGCTAGCGTCACTGTACAAGAGGCAGGACAGTCAAAGAAAATGGCAGAAGTTGTTATTTGGGGAGCACAAGACCATTTTGAAGTGGTGTTTGTAACTTAAGAACGTTGTGGAAGCACAGTAACAATGTAAACATGAATATGCCACAGAACCACCAACATGCCTAACAACAATTGCATTCATTCATGATAAGTTTGAGATGCATGGTAAATTGAAACAGCATGTGCAGCAATACAAGTGGGCACTTTGGTCAACATTGCTCAAGCAGTAGTTCACCATAATCACAAGCGTCTAGACTTCTGATTATGACATAGTGGATGGTAACCACTTTGGGCACTTCTTGTAATTGCAGAACTCAAACGTGACTTGTATATATCTTCTCTTATTAGTATATATTTAATAATACAATTTTAATACAGTTTTTTTTCTTAAAATATGTATACATTTTTGGTACCCTCTGTATATGTGCACATATACACGCACAATATATATACACTAAAGCAGGGGCTTCAAACTGGTGGCCCACGGGCCGCATGCAGCCCCCGAGGTAATATTTGTGGCCCACAATGCTCTGAAATAAAATAAAAATAGAAAAAATTGTTATGAAGAAAATAGCACTTAGGGGAGATCAAGGCAATACTGTACACACAATTCCCTCATTAACCCTTTAATTACTGAAGAGAAGTATAAACGTGGCCCAGTGCCTTTTCTGGGGGCCTGTGGGCGTGTATAAATGTGCTCACTCTGCTCCGGTGATGTTTGTACATGTGATGTGGCCCACGTGAATCTTGCCTGTTGCACCAAATGGCCTGTGTTTTAATTGAGTTTGACACCCCTGAACTAAAGCAATACTGAAAGAGTAATTTATAGAACGCAAAGTTTACACTGGAAAAGAGAAAAATCTCAAATCAATAATCTAAGTTCCTACCTTAAGAACCTAGAAAGATGAGAACAAAACAAACAGAAAGCCAGTAGAAGAAAAAAACATGATAAAAAGCAGAACTCAATGAAATTGGGAAAACAAAAACAATAGAGAAAACCAATAAAACAAATGTCTTTTAAAAGACTTAAAAAGTTCACAAAAACAAAACAACACAGCATTGGGAGATCAAAGATGGCAGCATGAGAGAAGAACACCGATAACTGCCTGGGAAGGGCCTTGTGAACAGAGGGGAATCCACAGGGGAAACCCTGAGAAGAAACCTCAACTAAGAGAACCACACAATGCAGAACAACACCCAAAGGTTAGAGAAAAAAAAGGGAGAGCGGGAGAGGGAAAGGGAAGCAGCGGTTCGAGGACAGAGACTCAGAGCGCGGCGCGGGGCTGGCAAAAAAAAAGGGGGGGGGTTGGGGGACTACGGTCAAAGTGGAGCTGGATCAAGGGTGGGCTGGAAGCCGAGACCTAGGGAGCGTGGAAGCCCCACAAGACTGTGGACAATTTAACATCCAAACTCAAGGGACAGCATGCACTGCCCTAATCAGATCACAGAGCCTAAAGTGGAACAGGGACTGTGGAGCAGGGCGGCTGCACTTCCTGGCGGGTGGGGTGAGAGCAGGGCACCAGCCCACAACAGCTCGGCACCCCTGATTTACGGAGGAGATTGACTGTGAGGGAGCACCTTCTGAAGACAGGGCTCTTGGAGTGAGGGCTGGGGCTTGAGTGGGCATAGCTGCATTGGACGTGCTTGGAGTGAATCCAGCGGTCTCAACAGAGCCGGGAACACAGAGCGGCTGCCGCCCAAGCTACGGCCTGCCTTTCGGTGCCCCGCCCACCAGGCCACCGCAACACCGCTGCTTGCTTGCAAGCGCGCAATTGGGCTTTTGGTGCCGCGCTCACCAGGCTGCTGCGGCACTGCTGCCAGCACGCAAGTGCACAACAGGGCTTTCGGTGCCCCACCCACTGGGCCGTTGCGCATCACTGCGAGCACGCACCTGGGCTTTCGGCACCCAGCCCACAGGGCCGCCGGGGCACTGCTGCTTGCTTGAAAGCACTCTACCGGGCTTTTGGCGCCCTGCTTACCAGGCCGCCGCAGGGCCACTGCCTGTGTGCAAGACCGGCTTTCGGCACATTGCCCACCGGGCCACTGCAGCACTGCTGCCTTATCGCGAGCACGCAACTGGGCTTTTGGCGTTCCGCCCACCAAGCCTAAGGGGCGTTGCAGCTCGAGCGCGTAACTGGGCTGCCGACCGGGTCGCCGCGGTGTTACTGCCTGCACGCAGGACTGCATAGCCGACCGGGACCTCTGCCAAGCCCCAGATCATCCAAGTACTGCCCTGTGGTCGTGGCTTACAGATACGATTGAAGGAGGGGAAGCCAGGCGGAAAGAGAGAGACCAGAGCTCCGGCGCCCCGCTGGCATTGAACCACCACCAGCCCGGCTAAAAGAAGGATCAGCTATTGTGTCTCACACCCGCCCTAGCTCCTACTCACACGCCCCCTCCCCTGGCCACAACGTTACTACCCTGCTATCTAACAGCTAAGACAGCAACCTGAAGTGCCCCAGACACAGAAGCTGTCTGCTTCCCACAACCCTCTCCCAAAATCTCCTTCTCCCACAACTGAGCCCAAAAGAAGAATTAAGGAGAAGCCCATCTGATAGGCAAACCCCCAAAGGGAAAACAGACTCATGCATAAAGCTAAAAGAACCATATCGAACAAAATGAACACCTCAGAATCCAAATCCCCTCCAGAAGATCAGGGGCAGACTTTAGTAAAGGACCTTGCACATTTGGAATCAAATCTAAGTGCAACAGAATTCAGGGCGGCATTAATCAAGACATTCAGAGAGCTCACTCAATGGTGGCAAAGTACCCAGACACAGCTAAATGAACTCAACAAAAAATTTTCTGAGCAAAATGAGTACTTTACCAACAAAATTGAGAAGCTAGAGCAGAACCAAAATGAACTCTTTGAAATGAAAAGCATCGTGGGAGAGCTAAAAAAAGAACTGACCAGCATAGGAAACAGGGCTGACAAGCTACAGGAAAGAATGAGTGAAATTGAAGATACAAACATGGAAATGTCACAAGGGAAGAAGAAAGAAAAAAGGAAAATCAGGAGAAATGAAAGAGCCCTACAAGAACTTTCTGACTCCATCAGGAAGAACAATATTAGAATAAGAGGGGTCCAGAAGGTAGTGAGATGAAATCTTCTCAGAGTCTACTAAAACAAAGAGTGGATGAAAATTTCCCTTACCTGTGGAAGGAATTACAGCCCCAAATCCAAGAGGAAAGCAGAAGCCCTAACTACCTAGACCCTAGCAGATCATCTCCAAGGCACATTGTTCTGAAGGTGACAAAAATCAATGACAAAGAAAAAATCCTCAAGGCTGCCAGGGAAAAACAAAACATAACTTTCAAAGGAAAACCTATCAGGCTGTCACCAGACTTACCAGCAGAAACTCTGCAAGCCAGCAGGGAATGGAGCCCAATCTTCAGAATATTAAAAGAGAGAAATTAGCAGCCAAGAATTAACTATCCAGCAAAATGACCCTGTACATATGAAGGAGGAATTAAGGCCTTTACAGATATACAGAAGCTGAGGGAATTCTCCAGCTCAAAACTGGCACTCCAAGAAATACTAAAGGAGGCTATCCGACCTGAATCCAGAAATCAAAATAAATGGAGAAAAGTTGGGACAACAAAAACATAAAAAGGAAAGAAGAAATGGATACAGGATAGTCTCATATATCAATCATCACCCTGAATGTAAATGGACTGAATTCACCAATACAGAGGCACAGGGTAGCAGACTGGATTAAAAAACAAAATCCAACCATATGCTGCCTACAAGAGACACACCTCAGCCACAAGGACAGACATAGACTCAGGGTAAAAGGATGGAAAACAATACTCCAGGCAAATGGCAGTCAGAGAAAAGCTGGAGTGGCCATACTGATTTCTGATGAAAAAGACATCAGGAT
>PVKE010052628.1:0-10279 GCA_004027555.1 Craseonycteris thonglongyai
CAAACAAGATCTGCTGGTACCACATAGATAAATCTCAGAAACATATATTAGAGGAAAAAGGTGAAAAAAGTGTGTTTAGTGTATATATATATGAAGTTTTAAAATATACAAACTGTAGTACATTTTCTTTATGAAAGTAAATTTTCCAAAACTTATATGAGCACGATAAGCAAAATTTCAGGAAAGTAGTGTTTGAGAGGAAGGAAAGAAGAAAAAAAGGGTGGTAGAACTTTAATTTTAACTGTTAACATTTATTTTTTCAAAAAAGGGATAAATCTAAAACATATAATAAAAAATGTTAACATGTGTTTAATATTAGTGGTGTGTTAATAGGTAAATGTTATAATATTTTCTGTATATTTTATATTGAGGTATTTCATGATTAAAATTTAATTTTAAGATATGCTAAGATTAAGAAGGTATATTGTCATACATATACACTGTAGTACCGTTAATCTTTTTTCTTTTTTTGACAGAGAGAGAACTGAACTGGGGGAGCTCCCAGTTCAGCATATGGGTCTGCATGGGTCTAGGCTGGGATTCGATCCCTGGTCCCCAGCACTGCAAAGTGAGTGCTTAACCCACTGAGCCATCCCGGCTTCCCCTACAGTTAATCTTAAATCTTACAGCTAAGCCTTACAATTGTTCTTTGTTTATTACAAATAAAACAGACATTTGCTTTTCTTTCTTGTTTATTTATTTATTTTTTTACATGATTTTCTTTTAATCTATTGGTTTGGGCAGGTGGTCTAATTATTTCTAAGACCTTCAGCAATAACTGTGTATGTTCTTAAAGCACTGTAAAGTTTGCAGATTTATTTCAGAGATCTTAGCTTTATTGTCACACACTACCTAGGAAGCAGATGTTACAACCTCACACGGCGAAAATGAGCCTGGGACAGATTGCCTACAGTTGTTGATTCAAAAGTAGCAAGGCTGTTTTTATGACCTAGGATTTTATCCTCTAAATCAAATGATTGCTTCTTTCTTTTTTACCTCTAGTTTTTTTATTTTGTTTTGTCTTCTTTTGGTGCATGATGGGATCATCATATTAGGGCAAGGGTGATTTAGATTTACAGCACTTTGGCCATAGCCTCAATTATCTCCTTTCTAATAGTATGTAAATTTGCCTCCTGTGGAGTGGAATGCTAATGATTCTAAGCCTTCTTGTAAAAAGACAGTCTATAAAAATTTAATGGAAATACTTTCCGCAAGCATTATAAATTCTTTTGGGAATAAGATGTCCTTAAGGTAACAACTGTCTATGGGAGGAAGAAAGAAATGTAAAAGGTTACGGTGAAAAGAACTAGGAAACAGGATGGTGGAAAGGTTTGTGTGAAAAAGGTCAGGAGCAGAACTCATTTTACTTTAGGTAGGAGGAAGAAAGCAAGATGCTGTAGATTGAGTACGGGGGTGGGGGGCGGGAAGAGAGAGGTGCAAGGATTTGAATGATAAAGTGTTGCTGACAATTGCCTCTTGGGCTACCCAGTGGGTCCAAGTCTAATCTGCATTCACCATAATCCATCCTTTCTAGTCCTATAGGGTTTTTAAGGTGGGATCTTGACATTTAAGGATGACTCAGGCAAGTAACCCAGTCTGTTGTAGTCCATACACTAACTGTGTGTAAAGCTGGCAATTGGCATTATTGAAAGTGGAACCAAAGATCTTAGAAGGGCAAGGGAAGAGGGAAAACTTGGATGTGTGGGACTGGCAGGCGGAGAGAGTCACTGAAGTGTGTGACGTTTAGGTCTTCTGCCTGCCAAGTAGAGTTCATTAAGTAGAAAGTCTATTGCTTTCAGCTCACAAACAAAAAGATGGCAATGACAGCTCAGTTGTCACTGCTAAAAAAGACACTTTTTTCTTGACATTATTCTTCCAATTAAGACTAGCAAATCAGACACTGAAATGAGTATAATTAAAATATATGATATGAAAACTTTCTACATGGATTATATTTAAAAACATCAGAAGTAAAGAAGGCATTTTAGTTAGGTTCCAAATGAAATTTGTATATGAAAATGAGAAAACAAGCTTAGTGGAAGTATTTGGTGTATAAATGTGTAAGCATGAACGAAAGTTATTAAACTAGGTAGATTTTTAAAATACTATACTATTAAGAAATTCATTCTTAAGAAAAGTAGGGAGAACAATAAAAATAAATATGCATGGAAAAATCTCCATGACATTTATTTAGGAAAACATCTGTCTGTATGAGAGGAGTGCATTGTAGCAATTGAACTGATTGTATTATTTATAACTTCATATATTAAATTCACAATTATTGAGGGCCTAGTATGTGCCAGGCATTGTTCCCATTTCTTTGCCATGTTATAACTAAAAGACACAAAAATCTCTGATTTTGTGTGTCTTACATTCTAATGGGGGAAGAAATAAACCTAACAAATAAGCTAATTATACATTAGAAAGTGATAAGCACTTTAAAAATCAAGAAGTGGACAAGTAGTGTGTGTATGTGGGAATAGACTGGTTGTGGAGTATAATCTTGTATGAGTGCCTAACGAGAAGTTGATATTTGAGCAAATACCTAAAGTAGCAGGAAAAACCTCTTTAGGCAGAGAGAATAGCCAGTGAAAATCCCTCAAGATTGTAGCATATCTAGTGTTCAGGGAACAGCATGGAGGCCAGTATGGCTGGAGCAGACTGAGCAATATGGAGGGTAGAAGGTGACATCAGCAAGGTAACAGAACCAGAGCAAAGAATTTATAAGGCTTCTGTATCGATTTTGCCTTCAGGGTGCTATTGGGGCTTAAAAAAAAAAAAAAAATTAGGGAAGCTGGGATGGCTCAGTGGGTTGAGCACTCGCATGGCAGTCTAGGAGCCTGAGGATCAAATCTCAGCCCTGGCCCATGTGGACCCATATACTGAACTGGGGTGTGCCCCCAGTTCAGTTCTTGCTGCGGTCTATGTGGGAGGCCCCGGCCCAGTTCCTGCCCTGCGCAGCCCCAAGCCCACCTTCGGAGTGAAACTATATGGAAAACTAATGCTGTCAACTATGGAGACTGCTCTGGGCCCTCCCCCTTCTCTCTGTCCAAAAAACAATAAAAATAAATCTTAAAAATAAATAAATAAATAAATAAATAAATAAATAAATAAATAAATAAATAAAAATTTTAATTTTATTTGAGAAGGTGAAAAAGAGAGATAGAGAGATAGAGAGAGAGACAAACAATAGGGTGGAGGGCCCAGAGCAGTCTCCATAGTTGTGTATCGTTAGTTATGACATGGTTTCATTCTAGGTAGGTGAATGTGGGGCCACATGTGGTGGGAACCGAACTGGAGGCCTCCTGTGTGGGAGACGAGAAACTTCGCTGCTGAGCTGTCCCAGTGGCTACGCACTGTGCTGCAGTTCAGCATATGCAGTTTGTGTGGGCCAGGGCCGGGAATTGGACCCCAGGCCTTGTGATTGCCAGGCAAGCTCTCAAACGTCTCCCACTGGGACTTTTTTGAGCAGAGGAGTGACATGATCTAACTTAGATTTTAAAAGAATTATTTAGTTGAGAATAAGCGATGGAATGCACAGTGTAGAAACATGTAGACTGGTGGTGAGAAGTGATTGGATTCTGGCTATATTTCATAGGTAGAGCCAACAAGTTTCTCCGAGAGAATGGAGAGAAAGGATGTAAACTGAAAGAGACAGTAATTGAGAATCATGCTGAGGGTTTGACAAGAGCATCTGCAAAGATGAAATTGCTATCAACTGAGGTGGAAATTCTGCAGATGTGGATTGAAAGACAAGTGTTTTAGTTTTGGAGACAGTAAGTTTAAAATGGCTGTTAGATATAGAAATAGAAGTATTGTGCAGGCAGTTTGATAAAGGAACTTGAGGTTTAGAAGATAAGTCTGGTTTGGAGATACAGAAATCATCCTATGACCCAGAGTGAGGGACTGGATAGGATTACCTAGAAAATACATGCAGATGAATAAAGAAAATGCCAAAGACTAAGTAAGCCCTGGGGTCCTCCAGTATTAAGAGGTTGAGAGAAGAGAAACTAGCAGCAGAGACTGAGAAGGAAACTTTGGGGAGGAAAGTTTTTAAGAGGAAAACCAATAAGGTATAATATCCCAAAAGACAAATGAAGAGTGGTCAAATACTAGTGATGGGATTGAACAATGGGGAGGTCATTGGTGAAGTACTTAGTGTAAAGTGTGAAAGCAAAAGTCTTGTTGGACCACACTCTTAATAGCTCTTATGTTCCACAAAACATTTTCAGAGTGCAATTAAAAAATTATTTACAAGCCTGTCATTTAGAGTAGACTTTAAAATGTAAAGTTAATTTGTCCAAATCATATCTTTTTCCTTACCACTTTTGTTTGTTCATTTTTGCAGTACAACCAAAAATACATAATACCTAAACTATATCAAAATGATATTGTTTGTAATGACTGTATTATTGAGTTATTTTTCATTTGCATTTATTTTTAATCATGGCACTAACTATGGTAATTTATGTAATACTTATAATTTTCCAAAATATGATAACATATTAATTGAAAAATCTTTGCTTTAACTACACCAAGTACCTTGACTGAGAGTGTGCTCCCAATATAAGACCATGTTATGTTTAATGACACAAAAGTTGAAATATTTTATTCTGAGATGTGGATTTACTGTGATAAAACAGCATATATTCATCACTTTAGTTACTGGTAATAATCAGTGATAGCGGTCAATTTTCCACTCCTCTCTATAGCCACATCTTTGCAGTGCCCTTCCACCATGGTGCAGTGACTTGTCCCATCCTTTGACAATAGATTTAACCTGCTTTGCCTATTGTGATGTTCATACACGGAACACAAGGGGGCCCTTGAAATGGTCTGGAGTTTGCTCTCTTGTGCCTCTGCCATCACCATTGGAACATACTCACACTTCTTGTTATGAGAGACATGTGGGACAAGACATGTCACTCCAGTTGTTCCATTCAAGACTGGCCTATAACTACCAACTGCCAGCTGTAACGCACCAATAAATGTGAGTAATAAACACTCTTGAAAACCACTGCTGTTTTGTAGCAATAACTAACTGATACTGTATCCTTTTCTGGTCAGATGTATTCCAATCAAATGTATTTTTCAGTATAGTCATGCTTTTAGCAGAAGGCAACTGACATAGGCATTGCAGCTTAGAAGCTTCTCTATTTTTTTATCATTGACACATTTGCAATTTTGAACCATTTAATTGTCTGCAAGCCTATAAATAAAACTCTGCCCTCATTCTAAGTAGTTGACTTCACCTTCTACTTTCCTGAAAAGATTAAGTTCAGTAAATATGAGGATGCTGGGATGGCTCAGGGGTTGAGCACTTGCCTTGCAATCACAAGGTCCGGGGTTGGATTCCCGGCCCAGGCCCGTGCAAACCTCGAACACTAAACTGCAGTGTAAATTGTAACTGCCAGGATGGTTTGGCAGTGAAGGTTCTCATCTCCCAAGCAGGTGGCCCCCAGTTCAGTTTCTGCCCTGTGTGACTCCACATCCACCTGTGTGGAATGAAACCATGTCACATCTTTGTCTCAGACAATAAAATAAATCTTTAAAAATAAATTCAGTAGATATGAACTCTCTTAACTTTCTCCCTGACAATGCTTGAATTTAACAGCTATTAACTATTTTTCTTTCTTCCATGCTCAAAAGAAGGAACATAGCTCCTTTTCATGGCTAACTAAAGTTGGTACATTTTTCTCCTGATTCATTCCATTTAACCTCTCTCTGATTTTGCTCCATCCAGTTCTCTTTTTATTTTCTTTCTTCACTCTGTTTTGCTCCACTTACTCTTTCCCCTCAGCATGTAGATTAACTCGTGTTTCTTCTGAGAACAGAACTCCACCTTTTTTCAATGCTTCTGTACTATTAAGTTACCACTAAAACTTCTCCCGTAATTTTACATTTATTGAGACTGCTTTCTGATGTCTTATGTATTTTCTCACTTGGAGATGTCTAAATCCTGCCAACTGAAACTGCTTTCTTAAAGACTGCCAATGATCCTTTCCAGTCCTATAAGAGGGACCCTCTTAAGGTTATTTAACACAACTGACTATTTTACTTCCTTTTTTTTAATGAAACTCTGTCCTAGATGTATGAGGTAGAGCACCATTTCTGGTACTGCCTTGCTTTTATTCTTTTCCTCTTCTAATCTCCTACATTTAGGTATTCTCCCAAACTCCCCTCCCCTCTCCTCCCCTTCTCTCCTCTCTCTATCCCTCCCCACCTCATCCTTCCTTTCCCCTTGGCAATTTCACAGGCTCCCATGGCTTTGACTATAATCTCTAGGCAGAGGATTCATAACTCTACCTCTTTTGACTCTATCTGGTTCCAGATATGTATTTCCAATTATTTGAAGAATATTTCCAGTACTTGAAGCTCACACGTTCATCAGATTAAGTTATTTTCTCTATTTTCATGCATTTGTACTGTTACTGAGGACAGCACCTTCCTCCTCCTGCAATGTCAATTTCTGATCCATCTTTAATTCTTCCATTTCTTTTATATTCAACCTCTATTATTTTGTTATACACCATGGAGTCTGCTTTTTCAATATTGCTGTTCTCTGAAAATTTTTTTTTCTGACTGCCCAGTCATTACCTTGTTCTAACCCTCATTACCTTTCATCTGCATTATTGCAATAATTCTCTAACCAGTCCTTTTCCTGATTCAATCTGCTTCCTCCAAATTCTAGAATAATCTTTCTAAAGTGAGTTCTGATGAAATGATTTGTCTAGTCTAAAACCTTTACTGCTTCTTCATTATCTACATGCTAGAGTTGAAATCAGGCTTTATCAAGACCATCTCAAACAGATTAAGCAGAGACAATTGAAGTGCAGGTTTCCAAGCTCATCCTCAAATCCTTGGAATCAGAATCTCTGGGTATGGGAACCTGGAGCAGGCAATCCCCTGCTTTCCAAGTGAGCAACCACTCTAAAATTTGCAGTTTACTAGCTTAAATTTGCTTGCATGCTGAGTTGGATACATGGATTATTTTCTTTAATCAGAATTAATTTGTGGGAAGCCGGGATGGCTCAGCAGGTTAAGCGCTCACTTTGTGGCCCAGGGTCCAGGAATTGGGTCCCGGTCTCTTACCTGGCCTGTGCAGACTCATATGCTGAACTGGGGCATCTTCCCTTGTGGGAGGCCCCAGTTCAGTTCTCTTCTGGGTGTGCTTCCCATGCTGAAGGTCGTGGGTTTGCAGGGGCATGCTTCCAATGCGGGAGGCACTCGGCCTGGTTCCCACCCTGCATGGCCCCACATTTACCTGTGTGGAATGAAACTATGTGAAAAAACTGATGATGTATGGCTGTGGAGACTGCTCTGGGCCCTCCCCCTTCTGTCGCTGTCAAACAATAAAAAAAAAAAAAATTAAAAAAATAATCTTTAAAAAGTTTATTTGTAATTCCACTTGAACTTTTGGTATTTAAATATGTTTAAATTTTTCATATTATTTTGAAAATGAAACAGTTTATATTTTTTAATTTTCCATTTATGTTTTTATATGCTAAGATGGTTATGTTCAAGGATAAATACTTTCTGTTACTTTTCACAGAAGATTAAGGTATTGATTGATTGACTGCTTCTGAGGGAGGAAAATAACTTCCAGTGACTGAGATGAGCTTCCCTTATACTGGTCCTTGTTCTGTGCCTTTCCCGTCGTTTTGAAAGGTGGTATATTATGTTGCCTTGTGCTCAGGCTCTGAGCCATGGTGATCCTGTTTTCTCTGCAGTCTTCCAGGGAGAAGAAGGTATGTTATTTTAGACTAATAGGTGCTGGACTGGCCTGAAGTGAATGTAAGTATAGGCCAAGGATATATTTACTGCTTCAGTTGCGAGGGCTGTTGATTATTTTTCAATATTTATTATTTTTCTTATTTTTTAATAAAATTATTAGATTTTAACTGGACACATGGCTGTTTAGATAAAGACTATATTTCCCTGCCTCCATTGCACATCAATGTAACAACATGACTAAGTTCTTGTTAAGGTATAATGCAATTAGAGGTATACAGTTTTCAGGTAATGCCGTTAAATATGGAAAGGGCATACTTTGATCTTTGTTTCACCTTTCTTTCTCTTATTGGAATGAACATGTAAAGACAGCAGCTATTTTGGACTATAGGTTGACAATGCTGGGTTGAGGATGGGAGAAAAACAACATACAAAGATATGAGGTACCTGATACAGCCCAATTGCAATATAATTCTCAGGACCATTTATCCAGACTTATAATTGTAAGGAAAACACTCTTATCTTATTTGAGTTACTGTATCTTTTTTTTTTTTTTTTTTTTTAAGGATTTATTTTATTGTTTGACAGAGAGAAAGAGAGAGAAAAGGGAGAGGGCACAGAGAAGTCTCCACAGTTGTACATAATTAGTTTTGACATAGTTTAATTCCGCACAGCTTGATGGGGGACCATGCAGGGTGGGAGCTCAACTGTGGACCTCCCACATGGGAAGCACAGCTTAGTTCAGCACATGGGTTTGCATGGGCCTGGACCAGGAGTTGATCCCAAAACCTCATGGCTGCAAGGCAAGCGCTCAACTTGTTGAGCTATCCCGGCAACCCCAAGTTACTGTATCTTGAGTTTTATTATTATCATTTTTTTCCTTTTTTCCATTTGTTATAGTAGCCTAACCTACATCTTTACTAATATGTCCAGGTACCATGAAACATAAAGATAAAGCAATACGTAAGTATTGATACTTGTGATGAATTTATTCTCATTTGTTTACTTATCCTCATTAAGTTCACTAAAGATAACTGACTAATATAATTGTGCATTAGTTCAGTTAAATGCTTGCAAATTATTCTAAAATATTTTTATTTTTATATTAATTTTCTTTACTCAGGTCAAAATAATCAACTTAGCGTTGGCTTTAAGAGCCCTTTTGTGGGTTAATGCTCATTTCAGTCATAAATAAATTTGAGTAACTGATATTGTTGGGAATTATATTAGGCACAAGAAATATGGAGATATAAAACATGGTCTCCCCTGTCAAAAACTTGGTGCAACCTCGTTGAAGAGAGTTTAGAATTTCTCCATTCCCCAAATTAGTACATGCCACAAGTTAAATGTTTGTTAGAGCACCAAGTGTCACAAGGATTCAATAGAGTAGGTCTTTAGAAACATAGTGTAAAGTGACATTTAGCACAGTGTCCTTTAAGAGCGTGTAAAAAGGGATGAGACTCAAGTAAAGTGTATCTAAGTATTAGATATTCATGATTAAATTTGACAGGAAAAATTATCTTAAGTACATAACTGAGTTGACAAGATAGAAAGAACATTTCAAGTGACAGAAATAAAAATGAAACTATAAATGAACAAAGAGCTATGACTGCTGGAAAATTAGCCCAGTGGGACAAAGGTATTACTTAAAACCGAATCTATGTGAACTATTGCTTTTATTAAAGAATATACCTCTCCTTAATGTTGAGAAAGAAAAAGAAGGTCCCACAAATTGATCGATAGCCATGAAGTTTTACCTTACTCACCAAAGAATGTGATTTCTGTGTGACAAAAGACACCATGAATGAAATAAAAATGTATGCCACAAACTGGTAGAAAATATTTTCAATGCATATAAAGAATAAAGTGTTAGTGTCTAGAATATATAAAGAACTCATACAAATCAAAGAGAAAACAATCAACCTAATAGGAAAAAGTGTGAAGTATATGAACAGACATTTTATAGTGGAGATAACTACTGATAGGTATGAAGGTATGCTCAATTTCATTAGTAATCAAAGAAATTCATATTGAATAAGAAAAACATTAGTATTCGTTAGAATGTAAGCAAATGGAAATAAATTGCTGTGGGAAAGTGAATTGTACACACTTCAGAAAGCAATATGTAATACCTGGTAAATCTTAAGATGTTTAAGCTTTGTGGTCTAGCATTTTCATTTCCAACTGTTGTATAAAATCTCTTACATATATCTACAATGAGTTATGTTCAAGAATTTCAAATAATAGTACAACTGTGAAACAAACTAAATTTTCCTTAGTGGAATGGAAAAATAGAGTTCATTTTTCCAATGTAATACTTACTAGATAGTCATTAAAAGAAGTGAACTACATCGCAGCACTGTTCACAGTGGCCAGAACATGGAAACAACCAAAATGCCCTTCGATAGATGACTGGATAAAGAAGATGTGGTACATTTACACAATGGAATACTACTCAGCGATGAGAAATGATAAATTACAGTCATTTCTGGCAACATGGATGGACCTAGAGACTATCTTATTAAGCGAAATAAGTCAGACTGAAAGA
>PVKE010052629.1:0-10281 GCA_004027555.1 Craseonycteris thonglongyai
TATGAATATCCTAACAAGGCCAATGAAATATATATATATATATATATATATATATATATATACACATATATATATATATTATATATAATATATATATATTATATTGGCCTTGTTAGGATATTCATATATATATATGCTTATATATATATATATAATCGAAAACACAGAAACTATAAGAGCTAAAAATGTTTTGAAAAAAAATAAAGTGAGAATAGTCAAGCTCCTTAATGATAAGGTTTATCATATTGCTATAGTAATAGAGACCATGTGGTATGGTAGAAGGAAAATTTGTAGATTGAATGGTTAAACAACCTGTGCTAGATCCAAACCATGGAACACTGCTCAAAAATAGAAGAAAACAAATTACTAATACATGAAATCCCTTGGATGGATATCAGAGAAATCATGATGAGTGAAACAAACAATAATCTCTAAAGATTATATACTATACAATGCCATTAATATAGTACTTATAACAATAACAAAACTGTGGAGATGAAGGACAGATTAGTGATTTTCAGACGTTGGGAATAATGAGAGGGAAATGTTCATGATTACAAAAGGGGCCATGCTGGTTCCTTATGATGTAACTGTTCAGTATTATGACTGGGGTGGTAGTCACAAAAATCTACACATGTGATAAAATTGTATAAACACACCCAGATCAAGGTTTAATGCACAGTATGTGCATGAACTTATTTGGGGGCTCTCTAAACTTTCCCATTGTTCTGTATATCTGTCTTTATGCCAGCACAATTACCAGACTGGTTTTAATTACTCTAGCTGTGTCATAATATATTTTGAAATCAGTAGGAGTGATGCTTCCAGTTTTATTTTATTTCTCTCAAGATCGCTTTGACTATTTGAGGTCCTTTAGTTTCATATATATTTTAAGATTGCTCTTTTCTATTTCTTAAAAAAAATAAAAAGCCAATAGGATTTTGATAGAGATTACACTGAATCTCTCAATCGCTTTGATAGGATACACATTTTATTAATATTAAGTCTTTTATCCATGAACACAAGGTGTTGTTTTTTTTTATTTCAGCTTTATTGAGAAATAATTAACAAGTAAAGTTGTAAAATGTTTAAATCATTGTGGTGATTTGATATATGTGTACATTGTAAAAGGATTCCTTGGCCCTCTACTAATTAACAAATCTGTCACGTCACATATTTATTCTTTTGAGTGTGAGAACATTTAAGTTCAATATTCTTAGCAAAATTTAATTATTCAATATAAATATGTTATCTATAGTAACCATGTTCTGTATTATTCTTTAAGTCTTATTTGTAACTAAAATTATGTATCCTTTTACCAACCTCTTCCAACTTTCTTCACCCCAAGCTACTGGCACCCTCTTTTCTATACTCTGTTTCTATGAATTTGATTTTTTTTTTTACTTTACGTGTAAGTGATACCATACAGTGTTTGTCTTTCCCTGTCTCGCTATACACTTAGAATAATGTCTTCAAGGTTCATGTATGTTCTCCCAAAGGACAGTGTTCTTTTTTTCTCATGGCTGAAAAATATACCACCTTTTTTACTTTCTATATATACAGCATTGGACATTTAGATTGTTTGTTTCCCTTCCTTATGGTGAAAATATGGCAGTGAATTTGGAAGGGAAAATATGTTTTAGGAATACTTTTTAAATTATTTTGAGTGTATACCCAGAAGTGAGATGGCTGAATGATTAGCTAGTTCTATTTTTAATTATTTGAAGAACCTCAATATGTTTTTCTACATGGCTGCACCAATTTACATTCATACCAGAATGCACAACATTTTCCTTTGCTTGATCTCCTCAGCAACACTTGCTGTATTTTGTCTTTTTGGTGACATCTACTACCACAAGTGTAAAATTATAACTAATAATTAGTGATGTTAAACATCTTTTCACGTAGCTGTTGGCCACTTTTATATTGTTTTTAAAAAAATGTCTATTCAGCATTACTGCCCATTTTAATTGGATTGTTTATTGCTACTGTTATATGAGTTTTTATATATTTAGGATACTACCCTCATAAAAGATATATGATTTATAAATATTTTCTCACATTCATATGTTACCTTTTTACTTTGATGAGGTCTTCTTTTGCTTGAAGAAGATTTTAGTTTGATGAAATTCCACTTGTTTGTTTTTTACTTTTGTTGTCCTTCCTTTCAGTGGCAAATCCAAAAAAAAATCTTTCACAAGACAAATGTTAAGAAGATTTTTTTATGTGTTTTTCTAAAAAAATTATGGTTTTAGGTTTTATGTTCATGTCTTTAATCTATTATGAGTCAATTTTTTTTTTCTGTATGGTTCAAGACATAAATACAATTTTATTATTTTATAGGTATTTGTCCAATTTTCCAAATACCATTTATTAAAGAGACTACCTTTTTTACTCTCTATATTTTGGCTCTTTCACAGAAAACTAATTCATATATGCATGAGTTTATGCCTGTGCTTTCTATACTGTTCCCTTGATTTATGTCTTTGTTTTTACGCCAATATTATACTGTTTTAAATATTACTTTACAATATAGTTTAAAATCATGAATTGTGATACTTCCAGGTTTGTTCATTCTCAATGTTGCTTTTGTGTCTTTTTCAGTTCCATTCAAGTTTTACGATTGTTTATTATATTCCTGTGAAAAATGCTGATGGAATTTTGATAGAGATTGCACTGAACATGAAGGTGGCTTTTAGTAGTTATGGACATTATTGTAATATTATTTTTTCTAATCCATGACCACAGAATATGCTTACATTTTTTCTATCTTCAATTTTTTTATCAATATAATATAAATTTTAGTGTACAGATTTTTCACCTTCTTGGTTAAGGTTTTTGTTTGTGTGTTTATTGTTTTTGACTAAGAGAGAGATACAGAGACAGAGATAGAGAGAAGGAGAAAGGCCCAGAACTGTCTCCATGGTTGCACATCATTAGTTTTCCCACATAGTTTCATTCCACAGGTGGGCGTCGGGCTGCACAGGGCAGCAACTGGGCCAGGGTTTCACCTTGGTGAGAACCAAACTGGGGGCACTCCCAGTTCAGCAAATAGGTCTGCATGGGCCAGGGCCAGGATTTGATCCTCGGTTCCTGGGGCTGCAAAGTTTGAGAGCTGAACCCACTGAGCCATCCCAGCTTTCCCTTGGTTAAGTTTATTCCCAATATTTTATTTATTTTTTAAAGTAAATGCTCTAAGAAAAATAAAGGGTAGTAGTCTCTTCCCTTATTATTGATAAGGAAATTTTGCCTCAAAAATTAATTTATATTTGCCATTATAGTAATTTATTATCAATATTTTACAGATAAGAAACACAAGTTTATAAAGTCTAAATAATATACATATGTCTCCACAGTTAACAAGTAACAGAGCTAATTAACACTATTAAATAAAAGTCTTTCATATGGGGGTAGAAATTATATTCATTGAGACTCCAAGTGCTGCCTTCAAACTACGTATATCTCATATTCTTAAAAACTCCTTTCTCATTTTTGGCATATGGAATTTGGTTAGCCTCTTTAACTGTTTCCATGTGTCAACTATTTACATATTTATGAAAGTTTTTGTTTTATTAGATAATTGTGATTTTCTATATAAAATCATAATATCTTCCTAGTTGATTTGAGTGTCCTTAAAGAAACTCCTACAGCATGGCAAATTCCATTTTTTTACTTCTTTATATCTAAAACACTTCAATTGAGCTTCATTGCCACCACTCAAAAACACAAAAACATTACCCAAATATAATAGCACCAAAAATTTCTTCATCTCTAAAGCTAAACTGTCTACAAGTATGCCTGCTTTGTGAACAGTTTATTTCCATTGCACTTATTATTTCTTCTTGCATATATCACCACTTACTTTATTCCTTAATTTTCTCCCAAGAAAAATGTTCTCACCTTAATTTTTTCTCTATGTAAATATATTTTTTGATAATGTAAACACAAACTTTATTGTCTCTTTGCCCTTTCTCACATCTGCTGAGAAAATGCAATCATAAATTTATCAACAATTTGTCTTTTCTTATTCAGTTCTCAGAGTACTAAAGAAAATCATCTAAGCTAGTAAGTACATCAGGGATACTTTCAAATCATTGTGAAATATCTTATCTGGATCTTATTTAATAATTTACTGCACCATTTGTATTTAATTTAAAAAGTTCATGGGATGTCATTTCTGAGGTCTTTGAAATAAATCTGACAAAATATCCCTGAGATTTAGCAAGTATGCTTTAATCTATTGACTACTTGCAAATTTAAAAAGGAGGAATCATTCTTTATGAAAATTATAAGTTGATATGCAAATAGTAAGAAGTATTAATAACAATCATAAAATAATTTGAATGGAGGATTCTTAAAAGATGAATACAGGTATTTCACAAATTGATACCAATACACTTTTTGTTGTTTCAAAAGGATTTGTCTTATCTTTTAGTGTCTCTGGATATGGAAATTCCCAGTACTTATTTTAGATGTGTTTTCTTTCAAGTATAATTCTTAAATTTGTGTATGTGATGTGTGTGTGTCTGTGAGCTTTAGATATATTTTTATATTTATGTAATATTGTATACAGCTTGAATTTATTTAGTATACCTATCACTAGTATCTCTAAGATTAGTATGAGAGAAACGTTTCTATTTTTCTCTTGGTGAATGTAAGATTTCAGAGGGTAAGATGCATGACTAAAATATTCATTAATGACCTTGTATTAACAGAAAAGTATGTGATAATTATTCAAACACGTTGATAATTTAAATATATCCAAAAACTCTGCTGACCTTTTTTCTATCCCCTCATATATAAACACACAAACAACTTTTCTGAATATCACAATATTTTCATTATGCCAACATAATATTGTGGGAGTTGAGAAGTTAATATTCCTCTCACATTTCCAGGTCCTTCTGGTTGGGCTAATATTAAATTAGCATGAGACAAACTAAAAAGAAAAAAAAAATGTCCGAATTATGTATGCACATAAAAGCGTTTTATAGGAATATGAGACCCAAGGATTCCATTGAACAGTTGAGGCTCATCTGCCATTCTGGACTAAGAAGAAGAAAGGTAGGTGTCTAGGATTTCAAAAAAAGCAAGCAATTCACAAGTATTATTTTTTCCATATAAATTTCTAAATTTGAGGTTACATTTTTTATACTTTATTTGTAAATCTAACAAAGTTTGATAAAAATGAAATTTGACAAGACGGAACTCTATATGGAAGAAATAAACTCTACTTTTTATTTTAATAACATATAATTCATTGATTGTTTTACATTTAAATACCAATAGCTTCTGGAAGAAATGCCCATTAAACTCTCTTACACTGAAATTTACAGTTTACATAAGAAGCAAAAGAACACAATAGAGAAAAAAAAATAACGTTAGAAAGGGATATTATCTTTTATTTAGTAAATTAATACTACAGCCTGCAAAAAGTTATGCTTGATGACTCTAAGTACTTTCTTTTTTTTAATGTTTTATTGTTTTTGAAAGAGAGCGACAGAGACAGAGACAGAGAGAGAACTGAGCTTGGGGAACTCCCCAGTTTACCACATGGGTCCGGGCTGGGGCCAGGACTCGATCCTCGGTCCCAGTGCTGCAAAGTGAGCGCTTAACCCACTGAGCCATCCCTGCTTCCCCATAAGTAATTTCTTTCCATGTTAGAAATTTAAGATTACATTATTGATGCTTAAAACAAAAATATATTTGCAAAAAGAAGTAACAAGTCTTTACACTAACAGAAACTAAGAAAAAGAAAGTCTACCTTTTTTTTCTTTGATGTTTATGTTATGTTTATGTTATCTCTCTGTTTCTCTGTATGTTTGTCACATTCTTCTATCTTTTCACTCATTGCTCTGAGTTGCCTATGATGCCAAAATCGACACTTAGTGACATACTCTGAGAAGTC
Organism: Craseonycteris thonglongyai; assembly: GCA_004027555.1. Taxonomy (NCBI): domain Eukaryota; kingdom Metazoa; phylum Chordata; class Mammalia; order Chiroptera; family Craseonycteridae; genus Craseonycteris; species Craseonycteris thonglongyai. The sequence continues at coordinate 5,909 of PVKE010052629.1, forward strand.
TAATTCCCAAATAGGTTGAAAATTTAGTTTCATATTTCTCCTTTCTTAAATTTCTATTAAAGATAAGTATGATTCTTAGACTGCCTTAGTCTATATCTTCATTGGATAGGGGTCACCTTTTGTGTGATAATACTTATAAATGTTCTTCATCACACGATTCGTATTACTGAGATATTATTAGAATGGTTCACAAAGTGATTACCATTAAAATATCATAGGTAGTATTAATATCAGCATGAGTAATATTGTTACAAGAAGCATTAATCAATGGAAAAATTATTGACTGTCTGAAAATACAAAAACTTCAAAATTAACCCTTCAAAAATCAAGAAGACAGAAATAAAACTACAAAAAAAAGTAAAAGACACTAAAATTAAATTATAAATATAATAGTAGAAAGCCATAAATGTAAAAGACACTAAATTTAAATAAGAAATAAAATAATAAAATAATTAATGCATACAAGTGCTAGATCATTGGTAATATTACTATCCTGATTAATTAAAAAGAAACAACCCATATGTTAATATTAGAAATGAGAGGAGAGCTATAAATACCAACCATTTGGTAAGTCACAAACACACACACATACAAAATATTTTTGTTTAAAAAAAAAGCAAAACATTTTTTAAATATGTGTGATTTTAGGAAAGTCACCTAATCATTTCTTCATCTGTAAATGGAGATAATAGAATTTTGAGCATTTATGTATATCCTAGACTATAATAGCTATTCAATGTATTATAACTAATAATGATAATTACAATTTTTACATTTTTTTACATTTTATTAAGTTAATAACTTTTAAATCTATTTAGAAAAACAATTATATTGAAATATAATTGAAACAAAAGGCACATATGTACTTAAAATTTGCATTTTGATAAGTGTTATAATTTTGTTAAATCAATATTTGTTAATTAAAGCCCTAGGGTTTCTGAAGGTGAGCCACAATTCTAAAAATGTATTGAAAAAAAATTTCATTAAAGGATGTTATGTCTCACAGGCCCTGAGGGAGATATACTGCATAACTGTGGTACCATGTAGGGGTCAAGGCAGGGTACAGGCAAAGAGAGAGGCAGGATATGGGACACATGACTTTATGAGGGTTTGTCTGTGGATGTTATAGAATTCGTGGGCAATGTCTGATTGGTCAATTCAAATATAAAATTGGGAGATCTAAATAAACTTCACAGAGGTCTTCTCTATAATGTATGTAAGGGGCATGCCCTGTGAGACCATAAAGACTGTTTAGAAATGCCAGGATAGCTCAGCAAGTTGAGTGCTTGCCTTACAACTGTGAGGTCTAGGGATTCAATTCTGACCCCAGCCCACGAAAACCCCAAATACAAAACCAGAGTAACTGGTAGTTGCTGTCCTTCATGGTCCCACACCCACAAGTGTGGAACAAAACTATATCACAACTAATGATGTGCAACTATAGAGACTGCTTTAACCTGTGCCCCCCCCCACTCCCCACAACACACACCTTCTCTCAAACAATAAAGTAAATCTAAAAAAAAAAAACCAAAACTCTGTCTATTCTTGTAGAAGGCTATTCAGGAGTTATATCAGGACTTATGTTTACTTATGAATCTGTGTGCTATTATCTAGGGCTTAATCATTTTTTTAGTTTATTATTATTACTTTTTTACATTTGATGCCTCCTCCTCTGCCTTTGCCAGCCCTCCCCCGCTCCCCATCCCCACCCCTAGGCAACCACCAAACCACTGACTGTGTCCATCAGTTTTTGTTTCTTTCTTACTTTCAGTTTTATATCCCACCTATGAGTGAGGGCTTAATTTTAAATGGGGGACTAGCATCAATTTAAGGCCTCACAGCCCACTTAAAATAAATGCCAAGGCAGCAATAGTATAGAGTAGCTAAACTTAACAATAAGTTATGACATATGTATATGTCAAAAAAATTATTACCACCATCAAAATAATATATCCACAACCACCAAGAGTTTACTCCTGTGCCTCTCTAATCTTTAACTTTCCTGCCTTTCTGAATCTATCACCATACTTGCCTGAACTTACACTTAAAACATTTTTTTCACTACACTGTGATTTTCATTAATTACAGTTTTATATAAAAAATAATCATATAGTATTTACTAGTTTCTGCCTAACCTCTCATACTCATCATAATTATTTCTAGGTTTATCCATATTTTTGTACATTTTAATTTTTTATTTCTTTATTTTTAGTTACTTTTTTCTTTTTTTAATTAACTAATTAATATTTTTATTATTCAATTTATTGGGATGACATTGGTTGGTAAAAATTACATCGGTTCTAGATGTACAATTTTACATTATATCATCTATGAATTGCATTATGTGCTTACCACCCAGAGTCAGTTCTCTTTCTATCACCATATATCTGATGCCTTCTTCCTACTTCCCCACTCCACTGCCTTCTTACCCTCAGATAACCACTAAACTATTGACTGTGTTTATAAAGTTTTGCTTCTTTGTTACTTTAAATTTTATATTCAACCTATAAAACTTTTCTTGAGTATTTCAGCCTGACTTATCTCACTAAATATGATGATCTCAAGGTCCATCGATGTTTTCACAAATGGTTGTTATATCATTTTTTCTTATTGCTGAGTAGTATTTCATTGTGTACATGTACCACAACTACTTTATCCAGTCATCTGTCAAAGAACACTTTGGTTGTTTCCACAGCTTTGCAACTGTGAACAGAACTGAATAATATAAACAGACCAATCAACAGTAAGGAAATTGAAACAATCACCTAAAACCTTCCCAAAATCAAGAGACCAGGGCCAGATGTTCTCACTGAAGAGTTTTACCAGTCATTCAAAGAGGAACTATCACCTGTCCTCCACAAACGTTTCCAAAATATAAAAAAGAGGCAATACTTTTAAACTTATTCTGAGGCCAATGTTACCTTAATCACAAAGTCTGATAAGAACAACACATAAAAAAACAAAACTATAGACCAAATTTCTGACAAATACCGATGAAAAGATCCTAAATGAAATATTAGCAAATAGAATACAACAAAGCATTAAAAAGATTATACATCATGATCAAGTGGGATTCATCCCAGGGGCACAAGGATGGTTTAACATATACAAATTGATCAATGTGATACACCATATAAATAAAATATAAAAATAAAAATATAAAAAATTTAATTGTTAATTTCTATTTATTCCTGAGAAGTATTTCTTTGCCTGAATTTTGTAGTGTATTTACTCATTCACATGTTATGGACATGTGAATTGTCCCTAGTTTTTACTACTTACAAATAAAATTGCAATATATGTGTTGCTATAATTTCTTTGTAGGCACATATATTTTTGTTTTCTTGGGTAGGTATATAGGAGTAAATTGGAGTAAATACATATTTTTAAGATTGTCAAACTGTTTTTTAAGAGTGCTCTACCATTTTATATTCCATCCACAGTGTGTGTGTGTGTGTGTGTGAGACTTTATTTACTTTAAAGAAGTCTTAAGTTTATAACACACATGAGAGGAAGGTATAGAAATCTCCAAAATATCCCCTGTTTTTATACGTGCATAACCTCATCCATTATCGACATCACTCATCAAAATGATACATTTTTTTTACCAAGGATAAACCTACACCCAAAGTCTACAGTTTATATGAGGTTCACTGTCAGTTTTGTACATTCTATGGGTTTGGGTAAATGTATAATGACAAGCATCCATCATTATAATATACAGAGTATTTTCAGCACCTAAAAAACCTCTTTGCTCTGCATATTAATATCTCCCTGCCCTCTTGTCTCCCCATAAAGACCTGATGTTTTATTGTCTCCATAATTTTGCTTTTTTCACAATGTCATATAGTTAAAATTGTGCACTATGTAGCCTTCTCATGTTGGGTTATGTCATTAATACACAAGTGTGCAGTGAAAGCTCATTACTTTAATTTGCATTTCCCTGATAGCATACGATGTGGAGTATCTTCTCCTGTTGTGATTTTAATTTCTGTTTTGTAATGAATAATAATGTTGAATATTTGTCAGTGTGCTTATTTGTCATCTATATATCTCCATTATTTACTATCCATATATCATCTTTGGTGAAATGTCTGTCAGTTCTTTTTTCATTTCTTTATTAAGTTGCTTATGTTTTTATTATTTAGTTTTGGCAGTCAATTGTCTATATGTTCTGAATACATATTCTTTATCAGATATAATTTACATATATTTTTCTTTCAAACTGTGGTTTGTCTTTTGTTCTCTGAACAGAATCTTTTGAAAAACAGAACTTTTAATTAGGTAATTTACCAATCTATTCTTTTGTAGATTATGCTATTGTTGTTAGAGTTAGAAATCTTTACCTAATCCAAAGCCACAAAATGTATTCT
>PVKE010052630.1:0-10277 GCA_004027555.1 Craseonycteris thonglongyai
GAAGAAGAGATACCAAAAAAAAAAAAAAACAACAACAAACAAACCAAAACACCCAGATATTTCCCACATTATATGCCAGCTTTTAACTATAGAAGGAGAAACTTTATTCAAAAATTGTCAGTCTCCTGACTGGGCCAGAATTTAGGGGCAAATGGTGAATCCAAATGTAATTACTGTCTTACATATGAAACAAGACAGTACAGAGGGTCTCTGATTTTCATACTTTGCTAAGGATAAAGAACATCTTCCCAAGAGAAGGAAGAAAGGACATTGGTAGGAATGCTGGGATAGCTCAACAGATTGAGCACTTGCCTTGCAACTGCAAGTTCTGGGGATTGAATACCAGCCCCAGCTTATGCAAACCAATATGCTGAACTGTAGCGCAACTTGAAACCACTGGGATGGTGGCAAAAGTTCTCACCTCCCATGCAGGAGGCCCCCAGTTTGGTTCCTGCCCCATGCAGCCCCATATTCACCTGTGCAGATGAAACCATCTCACAACCAATGATGTATAACTATGGAGACTTCTCTGCCCCTTCCTCCCCTTCTCTTGCCTCCTCTCAAAACAACAAAATGAATCTTTTTTTAAAAAAGAGGACATTGGTCAGTCCACCTATAGCTATAGAAATCTGACTCACAACCTTTGTGTCAACCTGTGTGGGAAGCCAAGACATAACCTCTGTGGCAATTAGTCCACAACAGTCAGAACATGGTCAATCACTGGAAGCTTCCATATATTTTTTACCAATTACAATTCAGGGCCAACCAGAGAAGTTAAATATGCTTCCCAAACAAGACCATAAGAATGCCTTGCTTCCAATTAGCCTGCCTCCAGCTTCCCCACATCAACAAGTTCTAATCAGGACATACTTAAAGCCTTTCTTTTAATAAATGGCAAAGAGTTTGAACTCTCCTAGCTGCCTTTGACTCTCTGCCAAATGTGAGTGATGGTGACTGACTCTCTTGTTATAGCAAGCTCTGAATAAATAGCTTCTGCTTATTCTCATTGGGGTGGTCTTCACTTATTTACATAACATAGTATTGCCAATAGGTTTTAGGATTCATTTGGTGTTTTCTGAAGGATTCCTTATTACACTACTCATTCAGATCAAGTCTAAATACTGTGTTTTTTTCTGAAGTAGTTAGTGTTATTTCACAGGGAAGTGATTGCATCCCTTCAACCTGTTTTAAGTGGGATCTTGTAACAGTTGCCATTTTTTAATGTAAACTCTTTGAGGGAAAGACATGTTATTCATGTCTTTGTAACTCCAATGTAATTATCAACAATGTTTTAAACTTATTAAGTGCTAAAATTTTGGACTGGACTTTCAGAGTATAAGATTCAGACCATGAAACCAGATTGTATCACCAGGTTACCTCATATTTCTAAACTCCCCAGATCAAGTGGTAGTGCATAATACAATGCCACAATGAAGGTAGGGTAAACAACTGTCTTGGTTTGCCTGGAACTTCCCTGGTTTTAGCACTGAAAGCCTCATGATCTGGGAAATCCTTCAGTCCTAAACAAATGAGGGTGGTTGGTTACCCTAATTTGGAAGAGTAAATGAAATAATGTGAGTAGCACATTGTCTAGGATATTATACATGTCAAGGAAACATTTTGTCCTTTCTTTCCTCTTCAGAAAATATTTATTGAAAAGTTGAGATGAGCTGAAAATTTTAGAATTAAGCTAGCATCTCCATCATTATGTAGCGTTGAAGACAAAATCCCACCAAACAAAGTTAACACAGGCAAGGAATTCTTTACTCAGGCTATTGCAATAAGGGAGAGAGCCTGAACTCAAACCTGCTGTAAAAGAAGGCAGGAGAGTTTATCAATGGTGGGGTGAGCTAGTGGAATAGTACTGGAGGATGTTAGGAGAAAGTTTAAATCAACAGGGACATGTAGAAGCATACCTTGACTTATTCCTGAGTTTTAAAATGTTCTGCACTGTGATTAGGCCAGCTGTATTTGCTAGTTGACATGCATCCAAGTTAGGCTCCTACCTTCCCAAAGAGGCTGGGAGATAAGGGCGCTGCCATCCTATCATCATTGATATTTACAGTTTACACACACACAGAGGAAATATATATATATATGATTGTAAAACTGGACTGAGGTTGGGATAAGATTAACATATGTTTAAATGGAACAGGAAAAGAAATTATAATTACTTGTTTTCTAAAGCAAATACTCTAAGAAGGAAGGATCAGGGGCCTATAATCAGGAAGGAATCTGTGTCCAGTTTATTCAAGCTGAAGGAATGCTAAGGCAATCTTGGTCAGTAAGTAGTATCACTTCTTGCCTTCAGAATCATTGGCCTTGTTTTCTGTTGTGTGTGTGTGTGTTGTTGTTGTTTTCTCTTGAAAAAAAGCCTAAATGCCATTGCCTCTGTCTTGCTAACATTGGAATGCTTTTAACTGCAGCCAACATTTACATAAAGACATTTCATATTTTATCTTTAAAAGGGAAGTTTCCCAAGAGTGTAGTATCACATAATGAAGACAAAATATTTAAGAACTGCTATTCATGTACATAACACATTTAAGATTTAACAGCATTTAAAATGGTTGACAGGCTTAAGAAATACTCCAAAGTTTCTAGCTTGAATCACTTTCTTCTAGTCTTTACTCTTTTACAGCCCTCCAATAAAAACACTGTGCATTTAGACCTTCCATCAGCCACATGATAATGGATGTCCAGACAGTCCAGGTGCTTATGTAGGCAAGAAAAGAGAGAACATAAAGAATGTGGCAAAAAAGTAAGCTGAATTTCTGTGTCACCAACCAGATGTTTAGCATCTTGAAACAAGGTTATTGGACTTTTCCCAGAAAGGCCCTCTTTTGCTCTGATGTGAAGGAAGTTCCTGTTTCAAATTATTAACTGTGGCTAAATGTTACATTTTTGAAACTGCTTATATTTAACAAGCCTGGTTGCAGATTTTAGAGCTCGACTTAGATCTTGTCCATTGCAATATATCTCCTTTGTCAAGAACAGATCGATAGGCTCATGGAAGAATGGATGAAATGTTAGTTTAAAGAAGAACTGATTTACTTAACTTGAATCAAGCAAACAGAAGATGATAGGCAAGAAGTTCCATACCATAAGCCTATGTTGTGAAGGCTCCTGGCACAGGCTAAAGGACACTGGAGGCACAAGAGCCCGTATGCAAACCTGCCCTTTGGCAGATGCGTGTGCTTGAGCAGCCTTTGAATAGCCAGATGGGCACAGTCTGACTTCAGAGCTTTGAGAGTAGCTCAAATTAGAGGTAATGACATTTGCATTTAAACAGCTCCAAGAAGGAAAAATTCAGAGTAGTGTATCTATTAGAACCTAATTATGAGTGTGCATATTTGAGAAGTTTGACCAGAAAACTCTAAGCAGCCCAGAAATTAGTAACTCCACTTTTATGATGGATATTTCTTCATTTTCTATTTGTAATGAGTCATAGCACCTTCATATTTGCAATGAATGTCTTTCAAAATGTGCCTTTGATATAATGCTGATGTTGATAAGAATAACAATACTACTAATAGTAAGTGTTTAGGGCTTCAAATAATAATAATATGTGATGATTGTCTTAGATGTCAATCTGTATTGTCTTCTTTAATTCTATAAACACAATAGAATGATTAAAATTAAAAAGAAAGAAAATACCAAGTATTGGAGAGGATGTAAAGCAGTGATAACTTGATTTGACTGTAGATATGGCTGTATGTGCAACCTCTGGACAATTTCTTAGCAGTATCTACAAAAATGGAACATAAGCATACCTTATGACTTGGCTATTTCATTTCTAGGCCTACACTTAGCAATGACATATACACGTTTTTAAAAAGACATGTACAAGAATATTCATAGCACTATTATTGTTAAAAGCACAATACTAGAAGCAACCCAAATGCTTACCAACTGTAGACGGTTGTAATAGGGAGTCTGGCCTCGTTTTTTTGATGTCTGACTATTGACAGCTTTTATGACTCACCTTTGCTTCACCCTGCATCTGTTGCAGCTGACAAGAAAACCTGGGTGCTCCTTCCATTGGCAAAGGCAAGAGATTCAAACCACACAAACCCTTCCTCCATGGGAACTCTCATCCCAGCCCCACTCCCTAGCCAAAAACACCCAGGTCATTCTTTCCTTAATCTTAAGTCATTTCAGAACTGTTTGGGAGGCTTGCCTGTTCTCCATGGAAACCTCAGTTATGTAAATAATAAACCTTTTTGTACCCTTTTGGTGTGTGTGTATATATGGTGTCCTCATTCTCAGACATGTGAATTAAACTTTGTGTGAGGGTTTATCTACCTATGCAAGTTATATGAATGGCATGCCAGCATATTACCATATTCCTGTTTCTTAAGATGCTTATCTTAAATTATAAATGTTTGATAGTGAAATAAAACTTCATAAATAATTATAAACTTTTGATTTCAAGGTTTACATTTGATTCATTTATGAAAGTTTGTGGCAAATACTTTTCACGTAATATTTAACCTATAATTTTTGAAAAATACCAAGTTTTATGAGGAAATAAGAGTGAATTTAGTCATTGTTATTAATTAGATGAAAAATAATAAAAGACCAAAACAGTAAGAAAAGGAAAGAAGGAAGGGCATCCAAATTAGAAGGAAAGAAGTAAAATGGTCTCTTTCCATATGACATAGTCTTATATACAGAAGACCCCAACTCATAAAAACATAGTTAGAACTAATACATAGAGTTCAGCCAAGTTGAAGAATATAAAATCAGGGTATAACGGAATCAAAGGGATAAAAATTTATGAATAATCTTGACAAAGAAGCACAAGACTTATACACTGAAAAATATAAAGTGTTGCTGAAAGGAATTAAAGAAGATGCAAGTAAATGGGAAGAATCCTGTGTTCATGGATTGCAAGACTTGATAGTGTTAAGATATCAATTATACTCAACGTGGCCTATGAATTCAATATACTCTCTATCAAATTCCAGCAATGAGTTTTCAGAAATAGAAAAAATAGAAATAGAAAATTCATATGGTATCTCAAGGGACCCTGAATAACCAAAACAATCTTTAAAAAGGAACAAAGTTGGAGAAACCGGAATGACTCAGCAGGTTAAGGGCTCACTTTGCAGCCTCAGGGACTGAGGATTGAAACCCGGCCCCAGCCTGTGAAGGCCCATATGCTGAACTAAGGTGTTCTTCCCATGCAGGAGGCCCCGAGTTCAGTTCTTACCCCCTAGTTTGGCCCCTGGCTTGAGGGGGTGTGCCTCCCATGGGGAGGCCCCCCAAACCAGTTCCTGCCCTGCACGGCCCCCACCCTCCTGTATGGAATGAAACCATGTCAAAACCTGATGACATACAACTGTGGAGATTGCTCTGGGCACTCCCCCTCCTCTATGTCTCTCTTTATCTCTGTCAAAAACAATAAAATAAATCTTTTTAAAAAGTTAGGAATGGAATTACCATATGACCTGGAAATCCCTCTTCTGGGTATATAACAAAAAACCTGAAAACCTTAATTCGCAAATATATATGTATCCCAATGTTCATCACAGCACTGTTCATGATGATCAAGTTGTTGAAACAACCAAACTGTCCTTTGATAGATGACTGGATAAAGAAGTTGTGGTACATTTACACAATGGAATACTACTCAGAGATACAAAAAGATAACATACAGCCATTTGTGACAACATGGATGGATCTTGAAACCATCTTATTAAGCGAAATAAGTCAGACTGAAAGAATCAAGAAACGTATGACTTCACTTATAGGCAGAATATAAAACTGAAAGTAATAAAAAAACAAAAACTCATGGACACAGTCAATAGTTTAGTGGTTACCTGAGGGTAAAGGGGGAGGTGGGTGGGGAGTAGGAAGGGGTTATCTAATATATGGTGATGGAAGGAGGGCTGATTCTGGATGGTAAGCACATGGTGCAATGCATGGACAATGTAATGTAGAATTGTACACCTGGAACCTATGTAATTTTTACCAAGCAACATCACCCCAATAAATTTAATAACTAACTAACTAACTAAATAAATAAATAAAAATAAAAGAGAAATGTACTTTGGCTTTGCTATATTTACACAGTGGTTTTAGATTTATTTTCTCAAAGTACATGATATCATTGGTGATGCAAAGCAAATATAGAAGAGCACTGACTATTAAAACCAATTTTAAGGCTTGACTATCTAATCTGTCACCTTGCATCATTAAAGTTATTTGATAACATTTGATAAAAGTTTCCTTTGGTGCTCAATAAGCCAAGATCAATCATGACAATATGATTAATTAATACAGGAGTGCTTTGTCTTTGTATATACTTCAAAGGATTTTTCTTTTTATCTAGTGATTACTAGATAATCAAGGAAAAACTAGGATTTATACAACCATAGCATAATATCTTTGGATTGGTCCCTTGAAGTACATCTATGTTCTTTCACAAAATGTCCTTTGAAACAGCTGTCAGAGATGGAATTCTTTCTTGGATGAATTTTGGTCCAAGCAAGTACGTTTATATTCATGAGCTCAAATAATGGGCAAAGAGATTTTAGAGACCTGGAGCAAACCTATGCATGACTAACCATGAAGAATTGCATGAATGATGTTTACTTGAGTCATGAGTGTTAATATGTACTTACTTCAGGGTTACTTCACACCTCACTCTGATTAATTCATATGTTTAAAATTAGAAAATCTGTGAATGGACAAATATGCTGTGATACATCCAAACAACGGAAAATTATTCAGCACTAAATAGAAATGAGCTATGTAGCAATGAAAAAACATAGAAGAATGTTAAATGCACGTTACTATAAATAAATTAAAGAAGCCAATATGAACAGGCTACAACTATGTGATATTCTGAGAAAGACAAAATCATGGCAACAATAAAAAGGCAAGTGATTAAGAGAGATTAGGGAGAGGGAGAGATGAATAATCAAACCACAGAGGATTTTTAGGACTGTAACCGTTCTGTATGAAACCACAACGGTGGGCACATATTTTCATACATTTGTCCAAACCCATAGAATGTACACCACCAAGAGTGTTTTAGAGTTACTTAAAACCAGTTGATCTTCATTTAGACAATTAATATGCTACTTGCTACTATGTAATCTTGGACAAGTCATTTAACCTAGTTGAAAAGGGGGGTAAAATTTTTACGCATAGTTTTATGGTATAATGAAATATAATGGCTAATATGTTCATAACATATATACAGTAAGTCTTTAGAAAATATTAGCTTTTTTTGTTGTATTAAAGCCTAAAAGAGAATTTATACCTACTTCAGATCTTTAAAACCATTCCCATAATTATCTTTCATGAAATAGACCTTTCATTATATGAAACAAAAATAACTGATGCAGGCAATTTCAGGAAAACAGGGGTCAAGAGTTGCTTTTATTGATGTTTAGTTCTGTTTCAATAGTTGATTTGCGTTCTGCCTGTCTCCATGTCCGTAGACCAGCTCAAATTAGAAAACCCCAAGTAGATACTTGTTTATATTCTAGTCCACAGAATGCTGTAATGGAGAAGATTTCACATTGATTTATGCTAACACATCCAAACCAGAAGTCTTATGCTTTAAAAAGAGAATTTGGCATTCAAATATTCTACTGGCTCTATTCATTGTAATGTAATAAACCATCTGAACCATACTGACCACATTAATGCATCCCCTAGTTACTGGCAGCAGAATAATAGCATGTGATTATAAAAAAAAAAAATCTTATGATTAATAAAAGCAACTACAATGTCTGCTTCTCCATTCTCTGGGAATTTAATAAAATACTTGCAATATGTATACCAAAAACACCCAACATTAATTGTTAAGCTATTATTACAACATAATATAGTTGATAGTTTCATGGTGATGAATACTATGATTACTAGTAGTATTTTCAATCTCAATGTATAGAAATAATTTCTTATAAGCTCTTGTAAATTAAAATAGAAAAAATGGAGCTTAGGTTTTATAAGAAACATGGGCAAAATAATACATATCTGGGGCTTTAGGTTGTATAAATTAGAGCATGAGATCATATTAGTTCTAATAAATTGAGAGGTATAGTGACTTCTCAGAAAAAGTTGCAAAGCCAAGGTTTTTCATCTGTTTCTTTATATTTTCATTAAACATTCATGGTCTGACTGATCTCATATGTCAAATAAAGAAAATAGAAATAGAACTATATAGAGTGCTTCAATCTGTTCTTCTACTGACTGAATTTTTTTTCTTTTAGCAATTCCCTTTCCATGCAAAGGAGATTATTTTATTTATTTTGAGAAAGAGCATTGCATTCTCTATTATCTTGATTTTTGTAACAATGCCAGGAAGGGTGAACCTTGGGAGTTCTTGCTTCTTGTATGTTTTTGTCTTCAAGGGTGAGGGGATGGAGTGAAAAAGTAAAGCCTTTCCGGGCATACAAAAAAGAAAGAGATTCTGCTGTTTACTGATGCACTTAGAATCTCCAAGGGTCAGGTGGTAATTTCACCCTGTGAATCATAGCCTTGGACCACTGTGGCATGTGGTGAAGGCAGCCTTGATTTCATTTACAGAAAATAAACAGTGTTTCACTCCTTACTAAATAGGCTCCAAACTTTTCTGTTCATTATACCCTAGAAACCAGTAAATTTGTATCAGCAAATGTGGTATCACACATTTTTCCGAGGAAACACAATGCATATGTACACATACACAAAATAAAAATCCAATGTGTAAGTTAATGACTGTGTATGTACATAAATGTTGCATCTACTCTGACCCAATCCAATTGCATTTAGCTCTTTTTTAAAAAAGGCAGGGAAAGCTGGGATGACTCAGTGGGTTAAGCGCTCACTTTGCAGCCCAGGGGACTGAGGATCAAATCCCAGCCCCGGCCCGTGCAGACCCACATGCTAAACTAGGGAGTGCCTCCAGTTCGGTTCTCGCCGGTGGGAGACCCTGGCCCAGTTCCTGCCCTGTGCAGCCCCGAGTCCACCTGTGGAATGAAACTATGTGGAAAAACCAATGATGTACAACTATGGAGACTGTTCTGGGCCCTCCCCCTTCTCTCTGCCTCTGTCTCTGTATCTCTCTCTGTCAAAAACAATAAAAATAAATCTTTTTTTTTTTTTAAAGGCACCACTGGGCTCCCTGATGGCCCACATCAACTCCTGAAATACTCATCTTCCTATAATGATAGGTTTACGGAAGGTTGCTAGTAATGGTCATGGGGAAAGTAAAATAGTCTTCAAAATAGATGTGAAAAATGCTGGGTTAAATTAAAAGAACAGTGAAGATCACAGGATCACATTTATAGAATTATAGGACTATCACTAGCATTAATAGGAACTCATGTCTTCAATCCAGCATCACCTCTAAAACCTGAAAAGAGTTCATTGAACCTTAGAACACTCTTCCCTTCCCTTGTTTCAGGCTCTTTGTTACGTTTAGAAAGAGAGAAAGAATATTACCACAAATGAAAGGACATTTGAATTACTGAGTATATCACTGCAAGAGAAAATACTTTTTTTTCTAAAACTATGGAAGTATGTGAAAAACTGTGGACCCACAGAGAATCCCACTTGTTGGAATCTCAGGGTGTGATGCTACATAGTACTCGTGGCTCAGGTTTGAACAATAACCATTCAAATTGATGCTAAAAATAGAGAAGTAAATAAAATACAGTTGCTGGATTTTGTAGGAGACAAACTACGTGGATTACAGCGATCCCTCGTTTTTCGCGGTTAGTGGGGACCAGAACCTTCCGCAAAAGCTGAAAAACTGCGAAGTAGGATTTGCCCCTAGGAATGTTCGTGGATGCGGGTACAAGAATGTTTTAAATATGTAAACAGTATTCATAATTTACTCATTTAAGACAAAAATGACAGCAGTATACGTATTTACTTAAACGTGTCAGTGATAATGAATAAGGTGAATGACAAAACCTTATACAGTAATAAACATGAATCAACATGGCTTTCTGAGAGAGGCGAAGAGTCTTGTGTGGGTGGCGGAGGAGAGGCTCTCACGTGACTCGTAGGAGCTTTAGGCTCACTCGGAGCCTCTTCTGCTGGAGGCGCTGACTGGAGAGCCGGGGGCTTTACCTTGGAGAGAAACATGGTGATGGGGAGTTGTCTTTGTTTTTTCTTTTCCTTCAAAATTCCCCTGTACAAGGACAGAACCCCGTCAACGCGATGGCTGAACTCGACAGCTCGAACCCTATTGTCGTCCATGTCTTGTGCAAATTGTTGCATCGCTCTTGCCATGTTGCACAATTGTTGCAGATTCTCCAGGGTAAGGCCAG
>PVKE010052631.1:0-10271 GCA_004027555.1 Craseonycteris thonglongyai
GGGGGAGCTCCCAGTTCAGCATATGGTTCCGCACGGGCTGGGGCCGGGATTCGATCCTCGGTCCCCGGCGCTGCAAAGTGAGCACTTAACCCACTGAGCCATCCCGGCTTCCCCATGCTTCTATTTTTGTTCTTCACTCTTTTTCTGATTTTAAAGATTTATTTTTATTGTTTTTGACAAAGAGACAGAAGGTGAAGGGCCCAGAGCAGTCTTCATTGTTGTATGTCATTAGCTTTTGATATAATTTCACTCCACAGGTGGGCCTGGAGCTTCTCAGGGCAGGAACTGGACCTGGGGCCTCCCACATGGGAGGTGCACCTCCACAAGCTGGGGGCCTCCAACATGGGAAGCTTACCCCAGCAAGAACTGAACTGGGGCCACACCCCGGTTCAGCATATAGGTCCGCACAGTCCAGGGCTGGGATACGATCCTCAGACCCAGGGCTGCAAGAAGTGCTCTCAACCTGGTGAGCCATCCCAGCATCCCCCTTTTTCTGATTTTTGCAATTATAAATGAGCATTTTGTATAAATCCATTTTCTCTCTCTTTTTAGCATATCAGTTACACTTACACTATATCATTTCACAGATAATGTGAGTACCTTATGATAACCAAATAATCCTAATTCCTTTTTCTTGTCCATTGTAATGTTACTGTCATTCATTTCACTTATACATAAACATATATATATATATATATATATATATATATATATATATATATGTAAATGGGCGGTATATTCATAAACATACATTCTAGAATACATTGTTGGTATTCAACAAATTATCTGTTAGATGAATTAAGAATATGAAAAGTAAAAATTTTTACTTGTTCTGTCTTTGATGCTGTTTGTTTCTTTATGTAGATCAAGTTTCTCTTCTATATTTTTTCTTCTTGCTAACAAACTTAACATTTATTGCTAGACAAATCTGCTATCAACAAATTCCTTCAAATTTTGTTTGAAAAAATGTTTTTCTCCTTTACTTTTGAAAGATCATTTTACATCATACAGAATTCTAGGTTAGTGTTTTTTCTTTCAATACTTTAAATATTTTATTCTATTTTCTTGCTTGTGTGGTTTCTGAAGTCATGTAATTCTTACCTTTGTTCCTCTGCAGGTAAAGTATTTTCTACTGGCTTCTTGCAGAACTTTATATTTTCTGTAGTTTAGAAAAGATTTGACTAGGTATAGTTGGATTGGGCGGTTTGTTTGTATGTGTGTGTGTTTGGTTTGGCATTTTATTGGTTAGTGTTTGCATTTCCTGGATTTGTGATTTGATATCTGACATTCGTTTGGTGAAAGTCTGTCATTATTGTTTCAAGTATTTTGTTCTTTTCTCTCTTCTTGTTATATTACACCTTTTGTTGTTGTTCCACAATCTTCGGATATTTTATTCCATTTTTTTCCAGCCTTTGTTCTCTTTGCTTTTACGGTTTAGAGGTTACTATTGATATATCCTCTAGTTGAGAGATTCTTTCCTTAGCCATGCCCATTCCACTAATAAGTTCATCAAAGGCATTCTTTATTTCTGTTATAGTAGTTTTGATCTCTAGCATTTCTTTTTGGTTCTTCCTTAGAATTTCCATCTCTCTGCTTATACTGCCTGTCTATTCTTTTTGTTTGTTTCTTCTTTTTCTTTTTTCTTTTCTTTTTTTTCTTGCCTGTCTATTCTTACATGCTATCTTTATCCAGTAGATACCCTAACATATTAATGATAGTTGTTTTAAATTCCTGGTCTGATGATATCCTGCCATATTTGATGTTTGTTCTGTCTCTTCAAATAGAGCTTTTTTGCTTTTTGGTATGCTTTGCAATAGTTTCTTTAAAGCCAGACATTATATACTAGGTAAAAGGAATTGTTGTGAATAAATAAGCCTTTAGTAATGTAAAGGTAAGGTGTTGGGAAAGGGGAGGCATTCTGTAGTCCTATGATTAGATTTCGGTAATCTGGATTGTGAATGTTACAAGTGCTTCTTTTTCTCCTTCCCCCTTAGATAAGATAGATTGGCTCCAGTGGGCTAGAGTTGGGTATTTCCCCTCTTCCAGAATAGGTCTTGTTAAGAACAGAATGCTCAGGCATATTTCAGAATGGTTATTTTCCCCCTCCCTGTGCTAGAAGCATCAAAGATATTTTTCCCCTATATTTACTGTAAGAACCTAAATGGGGAAGGGGGGAGACTTTAAATTACTAAGTGTACCCTGAAGTTTTTCAGTTTCCACCTGAATTATATTCACTGATTTTCCATCCATTTTTCAGTCACAGTTCAGCTGGCAAGTCTTGGCATCAGTAAGCCATGACTTCTTGTGTTCACATGTATGTCTCTTCAGTCTTGAGAGGAGCAGTTTGTCCATGTCCTTTCTCATTTACAGATCCAAGAAGAATTGTTTTTTTTCAGTCAGTTTAGCTTTTTACTTCTTAGGACAGAATGGTGACTTCCAAACTCCTTGCATATGGTAGAACCAGAAACCAGAAGTCTATTGCCAAGTTATCTAAACTTATGTGTTACGTTCTTACATGGGAAAGGATGCAACTTGAAACTTGTATTTATTTATTGTTTTACCGTTAACCAGTGCTCATACTTTTTCAGTATTGGAAATTGCCAAAAGTATTTACATGCGAATAATATAAGTATATTTTTAGGTGGCTAGGTAAGTGGCAGCATTGTTTTTCTCTTTAATAATTACTTTACATCGTACAAAACTACTTAGTTCATGGATATTTTCCTTTGGCAAGGAATTCTAGAGGAGAACGTTGCAATCAATGTATATGGTGTGGTGTATATGGCTTTTTTGATGTTGACTTTGAGGAGAAGGAAAAGCACCCATGGATGTGCAGGTGATGACAAGCAGTAGGATGCTGCTAATGCTGCTGTATTCACTAATACCTGTTTAAATATTAACGTAAATCATTGTGTGCAGCTAAGGGAAAACACCTTAAAATTTGCAACATCTGAGATGTTTTAGTATAATTGTTTTTAATTATAAAAGTAATGTGTATGAATGTGATGGAGCTGGGCAATATAATGCCAAGTGGAAAACTAAGTTGAGATATAATAATACATACAGCATGATATCATTTATTTAAATTTTAGACTGTATAAATCATACTCTGTATTTTTATAGCTGTTGATACTGAACATATAAAAATATAATATCAGTCCATCAGTATGGGCCCGTGATACTGAGGAAGGAGGTATGAAGGGAGGTTCAAATACCTACACCAGTCTAAAAAGAAAAATAATACAATTTTTTGAAGCTGATATGGTTTTATTTGCATTTGTAAGTCCAGGTGGCTGCTATTCTCTATTCTTATATGTTTAAAACATTTGTAATGAGTTTTTAAAACATCTGATTCATTGGAAATTTAGAAACAGAAAAAGAGAGTAAAGAAACAATCACACCCAGACAGTACTACCATTTGCATTTTGTCATGTTTTCATTTCTCTTTGGTATATACCTACAAGGGAATTGTTGGTTCACATGGTAACTCTGTGATTAACTTTTTGAGGGACTGCCAGATTGTTCCCCATAGTAGTTGTACCAGTTTACAGACCCACCAGCAATATATGATGAGGGTTTTAATTTCTCTAAATTCTTACCAATACTTTTTTTTTTAGTTGCCTATTGATATGAAGTGGTATCTCATAGGGTTTTTTCTTTGCTGTGGTAAATCCACATACCATAGAATTTACTATCCTAACCATTTGTAAGTGTGGCGTTCAGTGGTATTAAATAAATACATTTATAATATTGTACATTCATCACCACTATTTATCTGTATAGCGTTTCACCTCGTAAAACTTCAAACTATAGCCATTGAACAATAACATTCTTCTCTTCCCAGACCCTGACGACCACTATTCTACTTTCAGTCTCTCTGATTTTGACTAAGTATCTCATATAAGTGAAATCATAACAGTTTTTGTCTTTCTATGATGGCCTTATTAGCATAATGTCCTCAGGGTTCATTTGTATTGCAGCATATGTCAGAATTGTTCATTTCTTTTTAAGACTGAATAATATTCTATTGTATGTGTATACCATTTTGTTTATCCAGTTATCCATTGGTGTACACTTGGGTTGCTTCCATGCTTTAACTACTTTGAACAATGTTGCTGAAAATATAGATGTACAGATATCACTTTCAAGACCTTTCAATTTCAGGGGTCATATGGGGGACTGTCCATAAAAAATCCAGCCATAAATCCCTCTATTTTTTATATTGCATGGCTTGATACCATTCAGACAGCCCTCATATACCCAGAAGTGAGATGGCCAGATCATGTGATGATTTTATTTTTGATTTATTAAGGAACCAGCATACTTTTTTTCATAACAACTACCATTTTATATTATCATCAGTAATACACAGGGATTTCTGTATCTTTACATTCTTGCTAGTACTTATTTTTGTTAGTTTGTTGTGGTGGTGGTGGGTTTTTTTGCAGAGGGGGTGGTGATAGTAGCCATCTGAATGAGTATGTGGTTGTGTCTCATCATAGTTTTGATTGGCATTTCCCTAATGATCATTGATGTTGAGTATACCAGGGGTGCCAAAAAAAATGTATGCACCCTTTAAGAGATGTTGTCTATGTGTTACTTTTTTTTTTTTAAGATTTATTTTATTGTTTTGAAAGAAACAAAGAAGCAAGGAGGGCCCAGAGCAGTCTCCATAGTTGTACATCATCATTTCCCGACATAGTTTTGTTCCACACAGGTTGGCGGAGGGAGGGGGGGGTGCCCGGGGTGCCCCACATGGGAATCCCACCCCCTCGAGCCAGGGACCTAATCGGGGGCCTCCCAAATTGGAAACTCACCCACGCAAGAACCGAACTGGGACTACACCCCAGTTCAGCATATGGGTTCACACAGGCCAGGGCCAGGATTTGATCCTTGGACCCCATGGCAGCAAGTGAGCACTTAACCCACTGAGCCTTCCCAGCATTCCCTGTGTATTACTTTTCAAAGTTGAATTGAATTACAGTAGTAATGTGATTCAATATTATGTTTGCTCAAAAGATGGTGTTAATTAAATAAATGCTAGCATCACCATGCGACATGCAGAATGGTCAAAGAAAATGGCAGAAGCACAGTTGTCATACAAGGAGCATAGGACTTTTGGAGTGGTATGTGAAATTTGAGAACGTTGTAGATGTATGATGACAATGGAGGTGTGAGTATGCAACAGAACCTCCAATGCGCCTAACAATTACATGCATTCATGATAAATTTGACACACATGGTAAATTGAAATGGCATGCCCACCAATACAAGTGGACACTTTGATCAGCGTTGTTCAAGCAGTAGTGCACCGTAATCAGAAGTGTGTGGTTGCTGATGGTCACCACTTTGAGCACCTCTTGTAATTGCAGAAGTCAAACATGATTTGTATTCATCTTTTGTTATCAGTATATATTGAGTATTACAACTTTAATATGGTTTATTCCTTTATTATAATGTATATATATTTTTGGCACCCTCTATTTTCATGTGGTTAATGATTATTTGTATATGGAGAAACGTTTATTCAGGACCTTTGCCCATTTTGAATCAGATTTTTTTTATTGATGAGTTCTAGGAATTCTGTATAAATTCTCAATATGAAACCTTTTTAAGACAGATGATTTGCAATTTTTTTGTCCCATTCTGTGGGTTGCCTTTTCAAAGTTGTTGATGTTGTCTTTGGGCATCCAAAGACAAAATTAATTTCTCATGAAATCAATTGTTTTTTTCTTTTTTGTTGTGCCTTTGGTGCTCTATCCAAGAAATAATTGCCAGATCCTATCCAAGAAGTAATTGCCAGATCTAATGTCATAAAACTTTTGCTCTGTGTTTTGTCCTAAGAGTTCTATAGTTTTTAGGCCTTGCATTTAGGTTTTTTAAAGTTAATTTTTATATATGGTGTTAGTAAGAGTCTAACTTTATTATTTTTCCCATGGATATCTAGTTTTCTCAGAACCATTTGTTGAAAGGACTATCCTTTCCCTATTGGGTGGTCTTGGCATCCTTGTTGAAAATCATCTGACCATATATGTAAAGGTTTATTTTGGGGTTCTCTGTTCTTTTCCATTGGTTTATATGTGCCTTTATGCCAGTGCTGTTTTGATTACTGTAGCTTTATAGGAGGTTTTTAAATCAGGAAGTATGTATTTTCTAGCTTTGTTCTTTTTCAAGATTCTTTTGGCTAATAGGGGGTATCTTGAAATTCCATATGAATTGTAGGATGGACTTTTTACTTCTGCAAAAAAATATATATATTGGAATTTTGATAACAGATTGTATTGACTCTGTATATCACATTAGATAGTGCACTTAAAAATGTGTATTCTGCAGTTTTGGGATGAAATATTCTGTAAATGTCTATTAAGTGGATCTGGTCTAACATGACATTTAAGGCCATTATTTCCTTGTTAATTTTCTGGGTGGATGATGTATTTATTTTTAAACCAACAGTTTAACATCTTTTACATGGTAAATATATTTTATAAATTCAGAAGATACATTTCATGTCACAGCATTATTGTTTTCAAAGTGCTGTTGATGGACATTTTTCAGTGTGCTTTTGGTATCATGTTCTATAGAGGTTCTAATATTTTTCATCAGGATCTATTGAAGTGTACAGTTTTTGTAGCCAAACTGCCATGGTTTGGGTCCTTTTTGTTAAAGTGCTAGCTGTCACTGAAAACGTTTAGTGTTTAATTTATCCCCATGTGTATTTCATCAACTATGAAGTGAATTATTAGTACCCACCTCATATGACTTAAATAAGTTAATGTGCATAAAGGTGTAAAACATTGTGGGAATGAAGACAGTGATGAGTACATGTTTGTTATTACTTTTTTTGTTACTAGTCACCCCAAATAGAGCTAATACAGATAAAATAGTACTTGGAACAGTGCTTATCATAGTACCTCATTCACGTACAGGGTTCTGCAGAAGGAAGGCATTTTATGACTATTACCAGCTCACAAAAAAGAGGTGTTACTTCTGCCAGAATATAATATATGCTGTCTGGAAAAAAATCCAGCCATTGTCTCTATAACCAGAACCGTTACATGGCTGGATACTTTCTGGACAGCCCTCATGTGTATACATGTATTTTAAAGTTTCCTCGTGTGCCTTTGTAATCACATCCTCTTCTTAACTCATATTCCCTGCAACCAGATGTCTGATCTTTGAGACTTTCTTTTCCAGATGCCATATAATAGAAACAGTAAGGGGTGACCCTGTGTATCTGTCTCACCTTACTTAGCATAATAATTAGAGAGTCATTCATGTTGTTGCATGTTTCAGTAGTTTGTTATTCTTACTACTGAGTAGTATTCTGTTGTATGGATGTACTATGGCTTATTTTCTAGCTTTTGCCAGTTATGAATAAATCAGCTGTGAATATTTACATACCGTATTTTCCAGCGTATAAGACGACCCCCTAATTTTACAGTTAAAACATAGGTTTAGGCCTATGTTCGCTGTATAAGACTACAGCCTCGGAAGTGGGGGGTAGTCTTATACAGCGAATATAGGCCTAAACCTATGTTTTAACTGTAAAATTAGGGGGTCGTCTTATACGCCGGAAAATACGGTACAATTCTTTATATTGACATATATTAGTGTTCTTAGATACATGCTTAGGTATAGGATTGCTGGTTTGCATGACAGGTACATGTTTAGTTTTATAAAAAACTGCTAAATAGTTTTCAAAACTGGCTGTCATTTTGCATCCCTTCCTCCAAAGTATGAATTGTGTTTACTAGCTTCACCAGTGCATGGTATATTCCAAATGTTTTAATTTTAGCCATTCTAGTGGGTAAGTGATAGCATTTCGGGGATTTCAATTTACTTTTCCCCAATGCCTAATATTGAGCATCATTTCATAAGCTTATTCCCCATCTCTATTCCTCTTAGGTGAAATGTCTATTCAAACCCTTGCCTATGTTTTGGTCGGGTTTGTTTTCTTGACTTCTAAGAGTACTTTATACTGGAAATAAGTCCTTTATCAAATATATGTTTTGCAAGCATTTTCTTTTTGTCTGTGGCTTGTCTTTATTTATTTATTTATTTATTTATTTTTTAAGATTTTATTGTTTTTGACACAGAGAGAGAGAGAGAGAGAGAGATACAGAAACAGAGAGAAGGGGGAGGGCCCAGAGCAGTCTCCATAGCTGCACATCGTTGGTTTTTTCACATAGTTTCACTCCACATGTGGGCACGTAGCTGCATAGGGCAGGAGTCTCACCTCAGTGAGAACTGAACTGGAGGCACTCCCCAGTTCAGCATATGGGTCCACAAGGGCCAGGGCCGGGATTCGATCCTTGGTCCCCGGGGCTGCAAAGTGAGCTCTTAACCCACTGAGCCATCCCGGCTTCTCCTTGTCTTTATTTTTTAATGGTATCTTTATAAGAGCAGTTTTTAATTTTGATGAAGTTCAATTTTTTTATAATTTATTTTATTGCTTGAGAGAAGGTAGAGAGAGAGAGAGAGAGAGAGAGAGAGAGAGAGAGAGAAAAGGCAGGAGAGCCCAGAGCAGTCTCCATAATTGTACATCATTAGTTGTGACATAGTTTCATTCCACATCGGTGGATGTGGAGCCACACAGGGCAGGAACCAAACTGGGGGCCTCCTGCATGGTAGGTGAAAACTATTTCCATCATCCTGGAGGTCATCAGTATACTATGTACCTAATTTATACTTAAGTATTTATTCTTCCGCCTCTGCCCCCTGCCCCATTCTGGTAATGTGTATTGTGTGCTTAATGGTCTTTTTATTTTAAATTCCAGTTGATCGTTGCTGGTATGTAGGAACTCAATTGAATTTTGCATCCTACAACATTGCTGATAATTGCCTATTAGTTCCAGGAGTTTGTTTTTTTCTTTTCTGTATTTTTTTTGTTTTTCTTTTTCTGTGGGATTTTTCATAGACCATTATGTCATCTGCAAACAAAACCAGCTTTATTTCTTCCCAATCTGTGTACTGTTTGTTTTTCTTATATTATTGCATTAGCTAGTACTTCCACTACAGTGTTGAAAAGGAATGATGAAAGAGAACATTAATACCTTATTCCTGATCTTAGTAGGAAAGCTACAAATTTCTCACCATTGAAGTGTGATAGTTGTAGATTTTTTTGTATATGTTCTTTATCAGGTTGTGGAAGTTACCCTCTTGTAGTTTGCTTAGAGCAGGGGTGTTCAACCTTCTGTCTTCCCTGGGCCACATTGGATGAAAAACTGTCTTGGGTCACACATTAAATACACTAGCATTAACGACAGCTGGTGAGCTAAAAAAAAAACAACACAAAACAACTCAGTGTTTTAAGAAAAAGTTTACAGATTTGTATTGGGCTGCATTCAAAGTTGTCCTGGGCCACATGCAACCCGCAGACTGAGGGTTGGACAAGTTTGCCTTAGAGATTATATTTCAAATGAGTGTTGGATATTGTCAAATGTTTTTCAGCATCCATTGACAGTATATGATCTTTTTCCTCTTAATTTTTTGTTGTGATACATTACATTGTTTTTCAAATGTTGGACCAGCCTTGAACACCTAGACATAGTATATATAGTATTTTTCCATGTATAAGATGCCCCTATGTATAAGACGACCTCTGCTTTTCTATCTAAACATTAAGAAATGAATACATGGGCTGGGCTACTCCCATGTATAAGATGACCCCCGATTTTTGGTCTAAAATTTTAGACAAAAGTATTATTTTATACACAGAAAAATATGGTTTTTTTCTTCATTAGATTCAATTTGCTTTTTGTTGACGATTTTTGTATCTACCGGTATGTTCATGAAAGACACTAGTCTGTAGTTTTCCTTTCTTGCAATGTCTTCTTCTGAATATGATACTGTTACCAGAGGGAAACTGAGTCCAGGCTCGTGCTGCCTGCGCCATTCAGCTAACAGACTGACACAGGAGTTGGGTCATAGTTAAATAAACATTTATTAACAGTGGCTTTAAAAGGCAGGGGCTAGGTGGAAAAAGGAATAGAGTCTTTATTTCAAGCTACATAAAACATGCAAAGAGAAGTAACCCTGCTGCCACCCCCAGACCTGTCCTATATTGCAGGGGTGGCCAACTTTTCTGTATATAAGATCTACTTTTTATCTTAAAAGTGTGTCGCAATCGACTTGTTGTCATAGGCGTAGTCTAAGGGGGAAGAAGGGGTGTGAAATGCATACTATGTTTGTACACTGTGTTTCAGTATAAGGTGCATTCCAGCGAGGTATGGGTAGATAAGTAAAATATATGTTCAAAACTATTTTTTATT
>PVKE010052632.1:0-10309 GCA_004027555.1 Craseonycteris thonglongyai
ACATGTACAAAGGCGACAGCTAGGGAAACACTTATACATACGAGATCGCAAACATACCAACGAATAGAATAAACCTGTGTAGGTACTCAAACAATATTTTAAAATTCTAACCAATGTATAAAAATAAATGATAGTTTTACTTAGTGTTTATGAAAAACTTCTGATGCCGTCACATAACGGTGGGCGCACACAAATCGGGCCGCGGGCACGGGGTTGGGAACCCCTGCCTTAGAGTAACAGCCTGGAGCGGGAAGAGGGAGGTGCTGCCCACCGGGAGGTTCTGTGAGGCCGTCCTGGGCCCTCCTGGGCCGTCTGCTATTCAGGCCTGAGCGTGGAGACAGGTGTGCATCATGTCAGCGTGCTATTGACACAACCAGTGCTCGGAAGGGAGGAAAAGGAACTGACACGAAAACAGACAGCCAGGGTCCACGTCTGCAGGAGACATGGCTGCAGACTGGTGACAGCATCGCGTCCAGCAGGCAGATCCCAGCAAGATGCTCAGGTGTCAGGCACGTGCAGGGACGCCACAGGTGTGACGCCACAGCTGGGGAAGGACCCCGCAGACCAGCCCTGACCCCACCCTGTGCCACAGCGGCTGCTCCACCGGTCCCCTGAGCTGTGTCCCCGCCCCGGGGCTGCGGACGCTCTGGCTGGGCTCCCTCGAGGCTTTGCTGAGCCGGCCGCCTCCTCCTGCCGCTGCCTGGCGGCTACCTGTCCCCGTGTGGCCCAGCTGCCTGCTGCGTGCCCAGCCTCTGCCAGGTAAACGGCCCCGTGCCCCTGAGCCACCAGGGGCCACGTGTGTGCTCGTGAGCTGCAGGCCCACTGTGTGCGTGGCCCTATGTTCATGACGGTGGATTCTTACATGACACCCAAAACACAGACAGCAAAAGAGAAAATAAGTCAACTGGACTTCATCAAAATTTAAAATTGTGGGACTCAAAGGACGTTATCAAGAACGTGAAAAGACCCTCTGTGGGATGGGAGAAAATATTTGCCAATTCTATGTATGGTAAGAGCTGAAGAAAGCACATTTTGGTGAGGAGGTGGCGAAGTTGGAGCCCTCACACAGCTCCCCTGGGACCACCAGGCAGTGCGGCCACAGTGGGAACAGGGTGGCAGGTCCTCAGAAAGGCAAACGCATGGTGACCACACGCCCCCGAAACTCCTCTCTTATGAATGCAGCAACAGAACTAAAACACGCGACTCAGATCTTCGAGGCAGCTTTACTCACAAGCGCCGAGAGATATGAAAACACACAAGTCTCCATCACCCACCGACGATAAACGCAGTGGGTCCCTCCGGGCAGTGGAGTGCTATCCGGGCATGAAAAGTCCTGACTGGCACTACGACACTGGCCACAACTTGGGGTCTGTAAGGACACATCCCTCCCACAGAAGGATCCATACTTCCCGAGACTCCCGTCTCTCTCTTCTCTGGGGAGCAGGGTTTCTGGTCAAGAACCCGGCCCCCCGCGTTCTGACGCAGGCTGGTCTGCTCGCTGGTGGGGCTTTGGTGGCTGCTCTCAGCTCTGCCTCGGTTTCCCCATTGGGGAAGAGGAAATGACAACAGCACGTCCCTCTCGAGGCTGTCGGGGGGGCTGGGGAGTTCATATTTACGAAGTTGCTGGCATAGCAAGACCTATATTTAAGTGTTTCCTAAGACGACAGAGATAAACACAAGTTTGCAGACCATGCATTGGTCTACGCCTTCAGGAGAGACTCACAGCGCCAAGGGGAGAGGACGTGACATGGAAGCAGAAGACAAACACGCTGGCCACGCGGCTGGGCAGTGAGGAGCAAAAGCCCCAGCAGGTGCTCCGAAGGCAGCTGGCGGGAGCGCAGGCCTCCCGGGTCACTGACCCCACCCGCACCCCGGTTCCCGCGTCCCCTGGACTCCAGCCTCCCAGGAGTTTAATGACCTGAGCTACCTGTCACGAGTCCATGACAAGCGTCCTCAGAGACCTGTTCCAACAACAAGGAAATAGGCTCTGTTGTGCCCTCGTGACCGGACAACACACACTCCTGGGCTGTATATAAGCCCAGCCACCCTAGGCAGCTCACACTCACACACTCACTCACTCACTCACTCACACCCGCCTCCAGCTCCCTCCAGCCCCACCGCCCACCATGGCCGCGTCCACCCTGCCCGTCTGCTCCAGCGACCTGAGCTATGGCAGCCGCGTCGCCCTGCCCGGTGCCCGTGATGCTCACACCGATGACGCCTGGCAGGTGGACGAGTGTCCAGAGAGCTGCTGCGAGCCCCCCTGCTGCACCCCCAGCTGCTGCACCCCCAGCTGCTCCCAGACCCTCTGCTGTGTCCCCAGCTGCTGCCAGACCCCCTGCTGCACCCCCAGCTGCTGCCAGACCCTCTGCTGTGTCCCCAGCTGCTGCCAGACCCCCTGCTGCACCCCCAGCTGCTGCCAATCATCCTGCCTGACCCTCGTCTGCGCCCCAGTGAGCTGCGTGTCCAGCCCCTGCTGCCAACCAGCCTGCACCAGCCCCTGCACAACCTCGTGCTGCCAGCAGTCTAGCTGCCAGCCCCCCTGCTGCGTGCCCGTCTGCTGCACACCTGTCTGCTGCAAGCCCATCTGTTGCACACCCATCTGCTGCAAGCCCATCTGTTGCACACCTGGGTGCTACAAGCCCGCCTGTTGCACACCCATCTGCTGCAAGCCCATCTGCTGCAGACCCTCGTCCTGCGTGTCCCTCATCTGCCGCCCCGTGTGCCCCCGGCCCGCCTGCTGCGTGCCCTTCTCGGCCCGGACGTCCTGCTGCTGAGCAGCTCGCCCCCGGGCCCCCCGGGCTGGACAGGGCCCCCGCATCTCTCCTTCCAGCACAAATGCTCGTCGGCGTCCCGGCATGAACGTTCGCTGACCTTGGACCCCAACAACCAGGCTTAGCCCATCTGCTGCCCCACATCAGGCCCCGAAGAAGCTGGGATGCGCCCTCTGTTACTGGGGTGTCCCCAGGTTGGCTCTGACAGCCAGGGCCCGACCCTGTGTCCTTGCCCCGCCCCCAATGCTGTTTGCCCTCCCCTCCTCCGCACAGGACTTGAGCTCGGTGAATAAAGTCGCTGTCCTCTCTCCGCCTAGCTGAAGCTCATTTCCCGCCGTCGGGGGCTCACGGAATCCCGCCTCCATAACCTGGGACACAGGTCACGTCTTGGGAGCTTTTGCAGCGGTGCTGAGTTCTGAGGCCCACCCAGGGCGGCCCCCAGCCCCCAGCCCCTCCGGGCAGCTCTGGGTGGCTGTGCTCTGTGTCCAGGATTCAGGTGGCCAACAGCCACCTGGGCAGCAGGCCCTTGCTGAGAGGGACCCGCTGCCCCGGCCTCCCTCTCCCTGGTCAGTTTGAGGACCGCAGGGGGCATCCGGGACGGAGCTGACACACAGGCCTTCCGCCGACAGCCCTCGTGAACCCTACTGTTTCGTTCCAATGTCCGGGGGCTGCCTGTCTGGGCCGACACCGGCCAAGGACCACAGCCCTGCCCAACCCCAGGTCCAGCCTGCGTGTGACAGAGGCCCGTGGGGAGAGCTCAGGGCGTACGGGGCACCGGGGACCGCACTCTGGGGTCTGAGGCCCTGGCTTGCCGCCCTGTCGGTGGGCTGCTTTGCCCGGACCTCAGCCCTGGACAGAACCACTTCCTCACCACGGTCCCCTGTCCCCACGCTCCCACCGGTGCCACCTTCTGGCTGTCCCCTGCTAGTGACAAGACGGCCGCCCTCCCTCCCAGGAAGCCCAGCAAGGTGCTCACCAAAGGAAGGGAGGTCACCAGGGAGCGGCCCCCCTTCGAGCCGGCGTGAGAGACCCCTGACCCTCACGGGTCTCCCCTGGAGACCCTGGTCCCCCCGTGCTGGGCTGGTTTTCCAGAGCCCCTCACGAAAGGGGGTCCTCGGGGAAGCGGTCCGGGCACTAGGCTGGGAGCCTGTGCCCACGGGCCTTCCCGGGCTTCAGCCCCTGCAGCCTCCCTCTGGCCTCCCACCCTGGAGACCAGCGAACGGGGGGCCCCCAACTCCCGTGGGCCGGACACCCTCTGGGCTGCTGGTGACGCCCTCAGCCCCTTCTAGAAACAGGTGTTCGCGTGCACAACATCAAATACTCCAGATTCCACCGGGAGACAATGGTGTGAAAACACAATTGCGTCAAGGTAGTTTCAGGACAAATGAGGCAGAGAGGTGGCCTCTTTGTGGAGTTCTTAACCAACAGGAGGATCAGTGGTCCCCAAGGATGTTGGGGGGGCGTCCCCACAAACCTGCCCGGGGCACAGGTACTGCGGACACTCAGGCTGCTGCGTGGGAGTGGGCGTCACGGCCACAAAGCGTGGGGGTTCCCGCCCAAGTTCACGGCCCAGAATTCCATCGTCCAGACGGGAGGGGCTGGAGCCCGGCCGCCCCGGGGAAGCCGCGGGCAATGGACGCAGGTTTAACCCGCAGGAGCCCAGCAAGCCACCCGCCTGAGCACTGCCCTGCTGTTCTGTGGGGACTCCAGTGCCTGTCGTCAGTGCTGGTGGCTCTTCCCTGGAGCACCCTCAGCCCAGCCGCACCCCCACGCCCCACGCGACAGACAGACTTCCCGGGGAAGGTGGATGCGCAGCCCTGGGGTTCCCTGCACGCTCACCCCGAGCCTGGATGCCGGGGAGGGGTAGGGGACCCACAGCCTCCTCCCTGCCCCTCACCGCGTCAGGTGGAGCAGCCGGACTGCGCCTTGGGGGACTCCCTGCCACCGGCACTGCCCAGGCCCGGGGCAGCGCCACTGCACGCCGCGGGAAGACCATGGAAGAAGCGATACCACCGGATGTGCTCCAGGGCTTTTCTCAGCGTCTCACATGTGTGCGCATGCACACATCCATGCACACACATGTGCATGCACACACATCCACGCGCACACACGCATCCATGCACATGTATTCACACATGCACATGCATCCACGCACACATGCATGCATGCGCACACACATGTGCATGCACACACACATTCATGCACATGCATCCATGCATGCACACACATGCACACGCCGCCTCGCTCCCCTCTGCGTCCCCAGGGCTCTGCATGGACCCCGCCCAGCCCGCAGAGCTGCTCCCTCTCTGCAGGGACGGGGCCCCCCAGGAGCCGGCGGCGGGTGGTCCCCACCCCGACCCTTCCCCTGCCCAGCGGCAGCGACTCTGTGTCTCCTTCCTCCCATCCTGCCTGGCCGGCAAGTACTCCTGACGTCGACTCCTTAGATGGGCTTCGCCTGAGACCCCGCAACGTCCCCACCACCGGGCGAAGCCCCGACCTGGGGTGCGGTGAAGCGTGAAGCGGTAACGGATGGGGTCCCCACCGTGACCCCAGCCCCTGTGAGGACTGAGAGCGCCCCTGCCCCACGTCCGAGCCGGGCTGGGAGCATGGACGAGACTGCGGGTGCGGGTCGCGCATCCTGGGCGCTCCTGCAGGCGGGTGACAGCCGAGGGTGGCACCCTCCCTCGTCGCCCCCCGGAGTCTCAGGATGGGGTCCCGCCCCTCCGCCACCCCAACACGGACTCTCCTCCTCGTAGCGGGTCAGATGCACCCGGGAGGGTGGGGGGCGCGCTGGGAACCGGTGCAAACCTGAAAGCAGGCGTGACTTGCTGGTTTTACTGCGGAAAAGGCGGCCTGGAAATGTGTGATTTCCCCCTAAAGGTCAGAACCACCACGTTAGTGTGTTAGGTTCCACTATAAAAATGGACACTGTTCCCTAACCTCTGTGCCAACAGCCTGTCCTAAGCTGGGCATTTTTGTTTTTTGAAGGAAAACGGGCATCGGGGTGACAGAGTGCCCCGGTTTGGGGCGCTGGCCTCCTCCGGGCGTGGGGTGAGGACGTGGCTGGTTCCCTCGGACGTGTTTTGGGGCGCACGGCTCATGCTGGCCTCTCCAGAGCGCGGGTCGCTGGGCCCATGCATTTCGTGTCCCCTGGGACTCGGGCTAAACGTGGCACCAACGCAAAGCCTCGGGACTCCCCGTGTTGCCAACCACACCCAGCCCTGCAGAACCGTCAGGCCGGGGAGGCGGCCCCCCAGCCTGGGCCCCCACACGGCCTCCCCGGATCCCCGGTGTCGCACGAGGGGCCGGTTTGGTTCCGGGCACCGGCCTGGGGCTGGCTGGCCACCGTTCAGGTGGACAAAGGACAGACGGCCCGAAAGACCAGCATCGGGCGTCCTAACTGCAAACGCCCGAAGGCGTCCCTCGTGCAGCTGAAGCGCCAGCAGGGGCCAGGGTCCCCCCGGGACTCACACTGGGGCTCGTGCACCCACAGCCACGAAGCGCGCGTTAGCGACGCTCCAAGGACAGGGTCTGTGGAAGGATTCCTGGGAGCAGCTGCGGGACGGGGCGGGGGGCACGGCTTCCTGCCCCCCAGGTGCAAAGGCCACATGCCCCCGGGCCTCCACCGGGCCCCCTCTGGTGGCTTTAAAATGCAGGTCTGGGCCTGTCCTTTCCTGCGTGCTGCCTCCAGCTCCGGGGCTGCAGGGCCCCCCAGGTCTGAGCACCCCACTCACCCCTGCACTGGGCCCACCCTGCGGAGACCCTCCTGCTGCCGGCGCCCTGAGCGAATGGAGGACGGGAGGAGGGCGCCACGTGGCTGAGGCCCGAGTCCTGGGTGACCGGCCCACTCAGGGTTCCCAGACGACACTTGCAGGCACAACTCAGAGGGGGACACTGTTCTGACACCCCCACCCCACCCTGAGCCCATCCGCGGCCGTGGCCCACGGGTGTAGCTGTCACCTTCTGGGGACGCAGAGCCCCTGCCCAGCCAGGTGCCGCCCGCAGGATAGCCCCCCGCGCGGCACGCACCCCGGAGCGCCCCCGGCGCCCCCGCGCGCAGCCCCCACGTGCGTCTCCCCGTCCGCGTAGCCGGGCACCGCACCTGCCTGCAGGGGCCGAGGGCGGCCGGGATCCCGCCTGCGAAGCCCCTGGGTGCGTGCGCCCGCCTGGTCCCGGCCCCCGAGGCGGCCTTGTCCCCGATACAGCGCCCTCCAGGCAGGGGCACCAGCCCCCGGCACTCGCCACGCCCCGTGCCCGTGACCTGCGGCGCCACCGGCCACCAGCCACCGGCCACCGGCCACCGGCCACCGGCCACCGGCCACCAGCCACCAGCCGCCGCTCCAGGCCGCGCAGCCACCAGCCGCCAGCCACCGGCCACGGGCCACCGGCCACCGGCCACCGGCCACCAGCCACCAGCCACTAGCCACTAGCCACCAGCCACCAGCCACCAGCCACCGGCCACCGGCCACCAGCCACCGGCCACCGGCCACCAGCCACCGGCCGCCGGCCGCCAGCCGCCAGCCGCCGCTCCAGGCCGCGCAGCCTCAGGGGCCAGGACTCCAAAACCCCGGGTCACACACGCACACAACTCCCTTAAACTCCTGCGCTTTCAAAATTGAATGCAAATCAAAGTGATTTTGTTTAACCATTTGAAACCCCGAGTAGCCATTATGCAGCGTCTTGGGAGCGGTTCAGATTTAGCTCCGGATTATTTACTTGACTTTTATCTTTCCTCCCCAGGTTGTGGTATTTGTTACTGGGTCATCTTTTAACTATTTGCAGCATCCCTCCAGGGGAGAGGGGGCGGGCGGGCTTTATAAATAACCTTTATTATTATGTGGGTTGATTCGGTTCCCAGCGCTGAAGGCAACGTGAAGAGACACGTCAGTGACTCATCCCCCACGGGGAGGCTGCCGTGTGCCCGGGGAGGGGGCTCTGGCTGGTGGGGGTCCTCCTGGGGACCTGGCCGGGACCCACGTGCTGGCCTCTGTGCCCGGGGAGGAGGCCTGGCCCTGGTGGCCTGAAGCCCTGGGCATTTCTGACAAGCTGACCCGGCTGCTGCTCGGTTTTCCAGTCACGTGTCCCTAGAGGCAGCTGCTGGGCAGGTGCAGCCCCTGGGGGGCTCAGGAGTGGGGGCTCCGGCCTTCCCCACCGCCCACGCAGCGGCCCCACCCGCAGGGCCCTGGCCGTTCAGGGGCACTGGTTGGGGACCTTCATGGAACTCTCCCACGCATGTGGGCCAGCGTCCCGACTTGAGTCGTCATCGGTCACCTGGTGACATCATGGGTGACAGCAGAGCAGAGTCCTAACCTGGAGGGTTGGGTCCAGGGAACCCAGGACGAGCCATTTGCATATAAAACCAGAACCGCTCAGCAAAGCCTCTCAGCGCCTCTCCTCCACCCCCCACCCCTCCTGGGACCTGCAAGGCCACCGTCACCGTCACCGTCACCGGGGCCGCTGGAGCCGGCATCACCTGCGCAAGGCCCAGCACCGGGTTTCTGGCCACCAGGCCTGTTTCCCGGTCACTTTGCTTTTTAAATGTTAGGTTGGGTCCCTGGAATCTCTTGGTAGGAAATCCAGGTCCAATGGTGTCATGGTCATTAGCGAGGCTTGGCTCCCGGCCCCCCGGGCCGCCCCGCGGCGCTCCCCGCGCTCCCCGCTCCCGTGTGTTTGGGGCTGTTCCCCGTGAGCAACGGCGCCCGGCTGGGCTGAGCGCAGACCCCGGCTCCCGGTGCTTCATTCCTGAAGCAGGTGCACGGAGAAGGCCCGGCAGGTCAGCACACGCGAAGGGCCCCGGCCGGCGGCCGGCTGACTCTTTGAACCGGGTCCCCACCCTGCGTGCACGGAAAGCGCCTGGTCCCTATGGTGACAGCCTCCCTTTCATCCTCTGTCGCTCCGCCCGGCCCACGGCGGCCTGTCCCGGGAACCCCGGCGGGAAGAGGCGTTCGGTGCAGCGACACCCCCTTACCTGTGCAGGGCTCCCCCCGGCGGGCGCCTCGGCCTGGGGTCGGCAGGGGCAGGAGCAGGACACACAGGGTCAGCAGGGCCGACATGAGGGGTCAGGGTCCCGAGCTCCATCCAGGGCTCGCGCGTGGCCCGAGGGGAGGCGGCGGCTCCGCACACACCTGGGCGAACCCCGTGGGGACGCCCTGCGGTCACTGGGATGGCCGCATGCCCAGCGCCGGTGGCAGGGACAGCTACGCCGCGGGAGGCAGGTGGGGCTGCAGCCGCCGCCCGGCCGGCTAGATCCTCATCTCCAGGTGGGCTTGGGCCTCACCGTGCAGGTGACAGCTGATAACATCTGCACACGGCCGCGATTAGTCACTGGCAAAGCGCATTTTTCCCGAAGGAAAGACAGAAATAGATCATCCGACGGGTGCTGGGAGCCAACCCGAAGAACTCAGAGAACCTGTTTGCCTCGCGTGCCGGCTCCCGGCCGGCCAGCCGCCGCGGAGGGCGGCAGTGGGTTCCGGAGGGTGCGTGCTGGGCTTCGGGTGGCGGGTCCCCCGAGCTGCTGGGCTCAGGTGGCAGGTCCCCTGTGCTGCCAGGCGGGTCCCCGAGCTGCTGAGTTCAGGTGGCAGGTCCCCGAGCTACTGAGTTCAGGTGGCAGGTCCCCTGTGCTGCCAGGCGGGTCCCCGAGCTGCTGAGTTCAGGTGGCAGGTCCCCGAGCTACTGAGTTCAGGTGGTGCTGAGTTCAGGTGGTGCCCCGTGCTGCTGGGCTTGAGTGGCAGGTCCCCTGTGCTGCCAGGCAGGTCCCCGAGCTGCTGAGTTCAGGTGGCAGGTCCCCGGTGCTGCCCGGCTCCGGGCGGCAGGTCCCTGTACTGCTGGGCTTGAGTGGCAGGTCCCCACGCTGCCGGGTGGGTGCCCAACCTGCGGGGTTCAGGTGGCAGGTCCCCTGTGCTGCCGGGCCGGTTCCCTGGTGCGGCCGGCTCCCGGTGGCAGGCTCAGGTCCCTGATCCTGGCAGTGGCAGGTCCCCCTTTCATCTGGTGCCCAGCCCTCCGGAGGGTGTGTGGGTTTGTCAACTGTTGGGTTTCAGGAATTTCCCTCCGGAGGGAAGTGAGTCCTTCAAGGGGAACAGCTAATGAGAAGAGAGAGGAGTCGCCCGGGGGAAGGGAGTGAGAACGTGCGAGCTCGCGGGTGGCTTTGTCCTCAAGGCCCGGGGTCACCGGGGTCTGACCTCCCAGAACCGCGCTCTGGGACAGCCGCTACGCGTGACGACGCTCCCCTGAGACGCCCTGCCTGCCCCTCCCAGCAGGGCTCAGGGGCCGGCGGGGGCAGGGCTCCCGGGGGCTGTGTCTGTGCTGGGGGGAGACGCCTGGCACCCCCGTGTCCCACGCCAGTGGCTGCCCGGCCTCAGCAGGACCCCCCTCAGTGACCCCTACCACGCATGTCTCAGAAGGACCGAGCCCCAAGCCCCCCGGAAGCCCCAGCTCCAGGTCTGGGCAGAGGCTGCACGGGACACAGGTGTTTGTGAGGAGCACACACCCTGGGGTTAGGGCTTGTGGGGGGAGGAGGGAGGGGGATGGGGATGGGG
>PVKE010052633.1:0-10275 GCA_004027555.1 Craseonycteris thonglongyai
CCCCCCCCCCCCCTTCTCTCTGTCAAAAAAAAAAAAAAAAGAAAAGAAAAGTTGAGTTTTGCAATTGGTTGTTATCCAATTTGTTTATCCAGTCTTTCAGAATTATCCTGAAAGTTGATAATACGGTTATAACCGTGATACTTTTTTGAAACGTGTTGAATTTGGTACTTGATGCATTTTTGATGTGAAAATTCTGTCCTGATCCTTATCATTTGGTACTTGTCAGTGTCAGTTGCCCTGGAACTTGATACCCTTTCCAGTGGAAACAAGGGGTCACACATTAGTCACAGGGTAGCTCTTGCCCTGAGCCCATCCCTTGGCCATCTTAATTTAGATTCTGGGGTCATTGTGTATATTTTTGTTTTGGTAATGCATTAAATTTATTTACATTATACCTTATGGGAAAAATTTGTTTGGTGCTTCTCATTTTTGGTACTCGTCATGCCTCCTTGAACCAATTGATGACGAGTACCAAGGTACCACTGTGTATGTATATTTTTTTTAAGCAGATAAATATGAGCTAGAATATTAGAGTTGTGTGCATTGCAATTCTGCCAAAAGTGCGAGAAAGGGAGTTTCTTTAAACTTATCTCCCTCTGCCCATTCAGTTCTAGGAATTGCAGTTCAGTGGTCTTTTACCCTTCTTACTACCTGGGAAGATCTTATTGCTGTGAGACAATGGGTGAGTTTGGACAAAAGCAAAAGGAAGGCGTGTATTTGCCCTTTGGGTCTCTTTCTTGTGTCTTGAGTCTGGAAGAATATAAGGTGACCAGATTTTAACATTGGTAAAGCGGGACACCATTGACGGGGGTGTGGGTGTGTGGGGGGGTGTTCTTGATTAATAATTTGGTCTATCTCCTGCCGTTCCCTAGCTTGTCGTGCATTCTTTCCAAAAATCGGGACTTTTTAAAAATGCTGCAGGATGCGGGACAAAGTGTTAAAAATCGGGGCTGTCCAGCCAAAAGCGGGACGTCTGGCCACCCTAATTTAAGATGACAAATTCACCTCCAGTCTTCCATGGGGGCAGTATCTAAACCATCTTTATTGAAAGCACTTAAAAGATTATCAGAGGTCATTCAACAATTTCCTACCTAAATCTCTCTAATTTTAAGTAGTAAATGCCTGTCCTTTACAGAGTGCCTTGTTGAATATTTTGCGCAAATATTCTCTTCTTTATGGGGAGGGAAAAGTAAATAATTACCAGTGACAACCCTTGATGATTGGCAAAAAGAAAAAAAAGAAAAAGAAAAAAGTAGAGCTTATTAGTCATTCAGGGGAGCATCCAAAGTATCTTGAAAAGCACACCAAACTTTTCAGTTGGCTCATTTCGTACAATTTAATTCAATTTCATCAAGAAGGGTGAAATTTCACTAGCGGTATTTGAGAAATTGGACCTGGGAACTTCAAGGAACAAGGAATTGCCATTGACCACGTTGCTGGGATCCCTTACTCAAGTTTCAGTCTCAGTTCACATTGTGGAGTCTGGCTAATTCTTTTTTCTCTTAAATTTGAAACAATACCAATAGCTATATAATAGCCAATGTGTACGTGCTTCGTATACTTTATCTTACTTGATCTTCACAGCAGCAATGTAAAGTGTAGGTATTATCCTCAATTTACCTATTGTGAAATCAAAGTCTAGGGAGGTTAAGTGAACTCGCAAGTGTCTCACAGCAGTGGAGCACAAAGTCAGGACTGCAGTGAGGTTCTGATGCCAAAATACTGCCTCTTAGTTGATATCTTCTGCCACTGCTGCTATGTGCAGTGACTATTTGTAGTATCTCCTTCAGCCTTTGTCCTTCTGGATCATGCTGCTGTTTATGTTTTGCTCCTTCCATTTTACAAACAAGATTTTATAAATTCTGACTCTACTGTATGGCAACAATTGCAGGGCAGCCTGATTATTCTCAGGGAAAATGTGTTGCCCGAGTCTGTGTGGACAAAATTATTTCTTTTCTTTTGACCTTAGGACTCTTGAGGGGGTCAAACTATGGCTAGATATTGCTAAGACAACTGAGCATAGTGTACTTATTGTCCAAAAGGTCAATTAAAAACAAGTTAAGAATCAAGTTTTGGCCACTTCAAAATTATGTATGAATATAGTATGGCAAATTACATTTGACACATTGTATTTTCTGGTTTTCAAAATTGCAGTGATCTGTTATTTTAAAAAGATACGTACATTGGCTAGGCCATGGTGGAACCGCCTATTTATTATCAACCTGCTCATCACTTTCTGTGATTTATTTTTCTCTCTTTTTTAGGTACTTTCTCATAACTTAATTTTGCTCCTTGTAAAGATATTAGCACAACATAAAAATTCTGCAACTTGAACTCTTTATTAGAAGTGTGGAAGAAATTTTAATTGACAGTGTGGACAATAACCTTCTTTGCTTGTGTAGTAGCATCCTATTTATAGATGGAAGCAGCTGCATCCTTTTTCTTAACTTAGGAGGAGACACTGACACTATTGTTCTCCCATTATCAGGTGAATGCTCCTGTGGGAAAATGAGAGACAGTGATAACACAGGTATTATTGATGTCCTTCTAGCCAAGCTTTTATTAATCTTGAAAGGAAGGAGAATCCATTTTAACTCTGATACCTAAGTACGAAATATGGCCTTGCATTCACATTAATTGGATACTTAAATATTATTTTTTATTTTAACAGGATTTTTAAAAATCTACAACCTGTCTCTGTTCAGCATTCCGTTAGTAGTCTAGTTGTGCAAAGACTTTTAAGTTGTCTTTGTTATGTCAAGTATACCACAGATAGACATACGTCTGTCTATCCTTATTTTTTATTTTATTTTTTTAATATATATATATTTTTTAATATTTATTTATTTACTTACTTATTTTGACAAAGAGAGAGAGAGAGAGAGCGATACAGAGACAGAGAGAGAACTGAACCGGGGGAGCTCCCAGTTCAGCACATGGGTCCGCATGGGCCGGGGCTGGGATTCGATCCTCGGTCCCCGGCGCTGCGAAGTGAGTGCTTAACCCACTGAGCCGTCCCGGCTTCCCCTGTCTGTCCTTATTTTAAAGTGTTATTTATTTTATAAAATGTACCTCTTATCTACTGATGCTTTCATAATTCCCTGATAGTTGTCTTTCTCTATGATATGCTAATAAGAGCTAATATCTAGGCAAGTTTAGTCCTCTCTCAAACCCAGTGAACATACATTTATCCTCATTTTACAGAAGAGGAAAGTTGAAGAACTGGCCCCAGGTCATATAGCTATAGTAGCAAATAGTAAAACTAAGACTCAAACCCATTTCTTTCTGACTTTAAAGCCCCACTCATAACATGAGAATATCCTTGGTAGTGTTGGGACTATGGCTAGGAGGTAATTGTTTCATTTATTTCAATAGCACACATGGAAAGAAAATCTTACTTCCAAGTTGACTGCATTGCAGCCCACAGAGCTTAGACTAGAGTGAAATGTTCATCCTTAATATGATTTGTAATTTATCTTTTTCTCTATGTATCAAGCTATATGGATGAACACCTAGTACTTTGTGCTTTCAAGTAATGACTCTAAAAAAAGTGGACTTGATTTAAGTGAATTTGTAATGCATTCTCTGTATAATTCTGTAAATCATCTTATTCTCTTTCACAATGAAACTTTTTGAGTACAAGACGTGGATTCATATTTAAGTAACATTTACTTATCCAGGCTTAAAAGGTAAAAATACTGCAACAGTTTCTACTGTTATTTGCCTTATGCTACATTTTTAGTTTTCTTCTAATTCCTTGGGTTCACATATTTGGAACCAGTTAGAAATTAAAGTTCTTTAAAGCTATTGATTTTGAATACATAATTGATTTTGATCAGAGGTATGTGATTACTCTGGGGAAAAAACATGAGGAGAGGAAAAAAGGAATAACAACTTGAGTGAAGACATTCTTTCATGTGTATAGTTACTAGTCATAGTCTTGGCTATATAATCATAAAAAAGTGGATTGCTGTGTAGAATCTAAATAAACATTCTGAGAAGATGTGTTAATTTATTTTCAGGAATTGATTACTCAATATGAATTAAAAATTTTGTTAGTGGAATTGAATTTTGTAATGAATTTCTTATGCGATACTGAGTTCAGAAAGCAGGTAGTTGGAAGAGACTATATTTGAAGGTAGTTTTCTCTTTAAAATAGTTAAATTATATTTTCAGAACTTTGCATCTTAAGAATTTGTAATTCCCCCGTAGCTTTTTTTTCTGTGAAAGTATTCTTTGAATTAAAGAAATAATTTAGATTGTGATGGCAACTGTGAGAGTTTGTTAATCATAGCCACACAGAATTGCTTATCTTCATACATATTAAATTTGATTCCTGATATGTAGTCAGGTTTGATGAATAAATCAAGAATGGTGATACCTTTCAGGAATCTAATGATTGCTTAATTGAGTCAGTTAAGACTTGTTTTTTGAGAGCTGTGTAGTACTTTAGATTATCTCTCAGATATGTCCTAAACTTTCATAATCTTTTAAAGCATGCACTATAAATTTCTGGAAAGAAAAATCTTCAGAACAGCACCTGAAAACAACTGTAAACCTTTATACTGCTCATTTATATTTTGTCTCTAACAAATTTGCAAGTGTTTATTAAAAATATGGGAATCTTTATATTGAATAAAATTCATTGATGTTAACTGTCATAATTGTTATTGTTCTAACTCTTAAAATCCAGGGAAGCATACTCTTAAGTCTTTAAGCTTAATATTCAGGTTTGTTGTATGCATTACTGAACCGGACTACAGAACCTACATAAATCCTGCCCACATCTGTTCCTTGTGCCTCCCAACTGTCAAAATAGCACCTAAAGGTTGTGGTGCCGTTATCTTATTTACTCCTCACAACAGCCTTTTGGGTTGTGCACTAGTTTTCTCACGTTTTTTCAAATGGAACTAATTCTTGGGTTAAGTAACTTTGTCCATAGTTAGGATCATACACATGGCAGAGTTGTGGCTTTTCACTCATCCTGGCACCAGACCTCAGTCTCTTACCCAATGTGCTTGCTAGCTGCAAGGTATCTTAAAACACAGTCTCTTTTGTTTTCCTTTGTAATATGTGTATGTTTTCCCCATAAGATCACTCAGGGAGGGAAGAACCAGGTGAAATGTCAGGCTATGGGCCGTGGACTGTAACTATAATCCCTTTATGACCTGCTACCTTCTTATACCCACATACCACTTCAAGTGGGGAGCATTTCTGATGACTTGTGTACCACTAGCTGAGAGCTGTGTAAAGTATCTAATTTTTGTTTTGCTTTTACATTTTATGTCATACTATTCCAGAAAGGATAGTTAATTACTAGATATTTGTCCCTTCTGGAAGATGAGAATGCTTGAAGTACAGTAAGTCCTCACTTAATGTTGATGATAGATTCTTGGAACTGTGGCAAAATGATGTATAATGAAACCAGTCTTACCATAGGCTAATTGATATGCACAGGAGTAGAGCTCCTATGACACCCTATCAGTGTTAGAACAAAACAACGTTGAACACAATGACACCATTCAAGGACCTGCTATAAATATTTATTTACATGAAATTTTTTTCCTAAATCTGATAATTTTGTGTATTATTATTGTACCTGCTTTGCAGATTTATAAAATTGTGGAATTATTCCCCCCCCCCCAAAGGCTTAAATAACATGCTGTTATTAATCCTTTGTGTAGTGAGAATTGTGAGATGTAAATATTATGAGTGTTCTATAAGCACTTTGTCTTGATGGTGAATTAGCTGTGGTTACTTGTAGATGCTTACTTTAGGAGTAAAAATTATTGTTTATATTGATAGACTGACGCAAATAAGAAAGATTGTAGAAGTTCAGTGAAAATATTAGTGAGTGTTCAAAATAGAAGTCCATTTTTGTTTGTTTCCAGGAACATTTTATCTTTGAAAATTTTCCCCAGCTTTATGGAGGTATGATTGACATATAAAATTGGAAGACATTAAAATGTACACTGTGGTGATTTAATTGGTATTATCCCCATTGAGTTAATTAACATATCTATCACCTCATGTTTGTATTTTTGTTGTTGTTGTTGTTCAGAACATTTAAGTTCTACTTTCTTAATAGATTTATGATCACCATGTTACACATTATATCCTCAGACCTAATGCATCTTTTT
The DNA here is from genome assembly GCA_004027555.1 of Craseonycteris thonglongyai. Lineage (NCBI taxonomy): Eukaryota > Metazoa > Chordata > Mammalia > Chiroptera > Craseonycteridae > Craseonycteris > Craseonycteris thonglongyai. The sequence continues at coordinate 6,141 of PVKE010052633.1, forward strand.
ATTAAAAGAATTATTTTTGACAGAGAGATACAGAGACAGAGAGAAGGGGGGAGGGCCCAGAACCGTCTCCATAGTTGCATATCATTGGTTTTTCCACATAGTTTTATTCCACAGGTGGATGCAGGGCTGCGCAGGGCAGGAACTGGACTGAGGTCTCACTCACCCCAGTGAGAACTGAACTGGGGGCACTTAATATGGATCCACACGGGCAAGGGGCCGGGATTCGATCCTCGGTCCCGGGGCTGCAAAGTGAGTGCTTAACCCACTGAGCCATCCTGGCTTCCCCATAATGCATCTTGTAACTAAAAGTTTGTATTCTTTTGTCTGCTTCTCCTTATTCCCCACCCCACAACTCTTCAGCCCCTAGCAATCACTTTTCTGTTCTGTTTCTATGAGTTTGACTTTTTCTCCTTTTTTCTGTTAGATTCCACATATAAGTGATATCATACCATGCAGTATTTATATTTCTCTTCTGGCTCCTTTCACTTAGTATAACACCTTCTAGGTTCATTATGTTGTTGAAAATGACAAGATTTCCTTCTTTTTAAAGGCTGAATAAATTCCATCATACAAATATACCGCATTTTCTTGATCTATTTGGCTGTCCATGGACACTTAGGTTATTTCCATACCTTGGCTATTGTGAATAATGTTGCATACGTCCATATTTCTTTACATTATGTAGCGCAGAAAATAATTTGGTCTTATATGCAAAAATAAAAAATTTATTAGAAACTGATGTTCATGCTTCTAAAAATCCATAAGTTAACTCAGTTCAGTGGAACTAAGGCAATCCAAGAAAATTTAGTGTTAAAATTAATCTACTTAAATAGTTTGGTTGGCATAAAAAACGAGAATTACCTGTTCCAGTGCAATGGAAAAATATTTTATTCATTGAGTCAACACACTTTAATTGAGGGCCTACTATAGGCTAGATGCTGTATAGTTTTAAAAGCTGCCAAGACAGATATACTGCAAGGTCAAAGAGGATCTGAAAAATAAGTGGACATATCACAACAGTGGAAATCATATCAGGTATCCAGATAACTGTGAAGAAATAGTATACTGATAAGATGACCAAAGGTAGAGTCTTAGGCTCTGAACATTGCCAGTTGCTTATAGTATAATTCATATTACATTGATTTGTATCAAGGTATATAGTATCTTATAAATTGCAAACGACTTTTTAAGTGATATGTTGTGATTATACTTATTTTGCATTTTTAAATTGTTCCTAATGAGCATGCACTTAATTTTAGCTTTCTGGAATATAATAGTCAGTTGTTAATGTTTATAAATAAGTTACCCTTTATATAACATGGGTAGTACGATGTAGTAAAATGGTTGAAACAATGTCTTGAAACAGTAGGCTTGAAACCGATATATTTGTTTGATATTATAATTTATATAACCAAGTTGTTGAGACATTACATCTTCACAAAAACAATAAATAGAGCCCAGTATCAAAACAGTAAACTGAATGCCAGATCATGAAAACATGTGTCTGTTGTATTTTGTGACTTGTCCAGTTTGCTATTTTTGTGCCAGTCTTGAGGAAAACAAAGCTCCAAGTCTCTGATATTGCAAGCACACAGAGTGGTACAAAAAGATTAAATATACTCCAATGAAAAATTTTAATATTATGTACTCCTGCTGAAAATTTTTTATATTGAAATATATTCTGCAAACCTAAAGAAAATCTAGCACAAAGAGCCTTTTATGCTTCTTGAAGGAATTTTTAACCCCCCAGGGAGGGAAGAGGGGGAAAAGGTCTATGGAATAAGTTTATTTAATATGACATCAGTTGAATAAAGCCAGCTGTGAGTAATTATATCTTGATATTTGATTTCCAGCTGTTTTGTTGAACTGTTATTGGCTCTCAAGGTATTTGGATATTAATTAAATGATGAGTTACTATAAAAGAGTTTTGTTTATAGTAATGTTTCAAATAGAACATTTAAAATATGGGCCACATGGTGCAAAGTTTTAATTCTTTTCCGGTGCAATTGTTATTTTAAAATCAGTACATTTTTAACTTAGGGGAAAACACACAGCTCTGATAAGTTTTGGCAATGTTTTCTCTGTATTATATGTATACACATGAATAAATTAAGTATATTCTCTGTTTGACTAAAGGTCTTTGAACTCAAGTTACCATTAGTGAAGAACTCATATTGATTGATTACAGAAGCAAGTACTTAGCGTGTTGAGCATTGAACAAATTGTACAAACAATGGATATTGTGGAAGACTTGGAAAAAAAAATCACAGGGTACAAAAGAAATACAAAAAAAAGAATTGAAGAAAGAGAAACAATAGGAACTGGTCAAATATAGATTAGTACTCTAAGGATGTAAGCAGAAGGACAGAGGCATAAATTAAATCCAAAGAAGCCCTCAAAGGGCTTCAAAAGCTCTGGCAGGTTGGAGGTGGCAGAGGGCTGCTGGGTGGGAGGGCAGGTGCTTAGAGGAAAGATGTAGTCTTTACTTTGCAGATAATAAATATTGACAGGACACCCAATGTCACGATCTTTAACATCGGGATCTTCCTGCCATCCTTTTGTTAATCTCTCTGGACTTCAGAACCAGTCAAACGTGGCCCTTCTCAGGGAGCATGTGGTCTTTATTGAGTATTACCTTTATCAATATGTTCCCACAGACAGTATATATATATGAAAAAATGCCAACAATAAAAATGAACATAGACCAAGTACCTTGTGAATGAGGTACTAATAAATGTTTGGGAGATGAGAGGAGGGAAGAGCATGGTAGAGTAGTCTGAAAAGACTTTTCAGAGGGAGTGAGTTGAGAGCCCATTGGAATGGATGTGTGCAGGCTGGAGGAAGTGTGCTGGGGACAGAGAGCCTTTTGAGAGGAACCTGGAGAACAGGAAAGGTGGCAGCAGCCTGAGACAGGACTGGACCTCGGGGCAGGATGTAGAAAGCCTCGAATGCTTGTGTGACACAGTTGAATTGTGGTGATTGATCGAAGTTTTTCACCTAGCACAGGGGAACAGCCTGAACAACAGTTTGGGGTCCCTTACTTTGTTTATGTCATGCATGATAAAATAGGAGAAGACCCTGAAACTGCCCAGGCTCTTGCAGATAGAATGAAAAAATAAAAAAGTATGACAGGAGACTTAACACAATTAGAACAACAACAAGCAAACAGATCTGTGAAAAAGAAAGTAGCAGCTACAAGTTGAAGATAACTCATAGGGTTTTCCCTGGAATCGCTGGGGTACCTAGAGCAGCAACAGAAGAAAAATCTACAGAAACAGTTGGTCTTTCGGGGGAAATTTAGTGTGAATATTAGTTAATATTTAAATGATGTTCTAGCAGCTTAATATGGTAACTGATCAGCTGGTGATTGAGGTAGTTTGTAGGAAAAGTCGAGTCTAGGAGTCACCTATAAAAAGACGCTAAGAATAGGTGTCATTTTTTAGTGAAAGGATCCTTACAAAGAAGAGTGAGGTTCAAAGACCAGCCTTGGGCTGCTCACCTTGGAGAGACATGAGGACTCATTGAGGGGTTAGTCAGTGCTTGGCCACCTTTCTTGACGTTTTGTGCTCTCCTTCCCTTTGCTATTTTATCTTCTTACTACTTATCATTATCCAACATTTTGTATGCTTGCTCAATCTCTCATTCCCATTAGAGGTGTAATATCTACTCGATTCTACTGTCCAAAGGACACTAGTACATCCTGAGTGTCTAGAATTAGCGCTTGGCATGGGGGGTGGGGGTGGGGTGGGGTGGGGGGAGAAGGCAATAATTAATTTGTTTCAAAAAGATTGTCAGTATTCTTAGAGAAAGGAGTTGCAGTAAAGTCAAGGACAAAGATCAGATTCCAAAACGTTATACAGTAACTGCAGATAGTTCAGAAAATGGACAAAAGAGGTGCACCTCTCATTCCAAAATCTTGGCTAAGAAGTACAAACTTAAGGGTCTGGTGAAGATTTTCCAAGGCAAGAGACATGTTCATTTCTAAGAAGAGAATTGAAAATGATACAGAGAACACAATGCTAATAGTTTTAACTATCTATATGTGTGCTCTTATTTCATGTGTAATTCTATATGCTTGAATGACTTACTAATTTCAGAAAAGACAACTGAAAAGGTGATAAAGAAAGAAGATACT
>PVKE010052634.1:0-10275 GCA_004027555.1 Craseonycteris thonglongyai
GCCTGTATCAATTTTTACTTTTAGACAGTGTAAATAAAGCTGAATCTTCAACTTTCAAATTAAAACTGATAACCTTGGGCATTCAAGGCTTTTATAAAGGAAGGGGGAAAACTTTAGCTTGCCTCAAAACAGGTTGTGTCTCTGGAATGCTTCTGGGACTAAAGAGATCAATTAAGTGTGTATAAACAAACAGTTGGAAAAAAGCTACTAAAACAACAGAGGAGAGAGCTCTCTATTGGGCTCTAGGGGCCTGGGGGAGAGAAGTTTCATTAACTGGATCTGAAGTCCTATGGCCTTCTATAAACAGGCATTAATTAAAGAATGTAAAAAATAAAGTTTCAGACCTTGCAATATGTTAATGATCATATGATTCAGGGCCCAGGAAGGAGAAGAGCAGCAGAGGTCATAAAATAAGCATGAAGCATTTAATATGAGTGCTTGGCAGGGATTTCTGCAAATTAGTTGGTTATTTGCTGGTCCAAAGCAAATTAAGGTGATTTTGCTTCACTTGCTAATTTTTTATGTGCATGCTTGGCAAAATGTTTTTCACAAATGGATGAAGGTTATTGTTAATGGCATAATGAGAAATATTAACATATTTAAATAAACCCCCAAATTATGACACACCACGCAAGCATGCAGTTTTTATTTAACACAGACATTGAAATTCTATTAGGTCCTGAAGATGAAATTTTAGATGAAATAGTGGAAAATACCCAAGTCATGATGTGTTGGGCAGTATGAATGCACCTTAAGAACTTTTTCATATATTTGCATATGTGTTTTTGAATTAAAGTTATAGGCAATGGATGTATATATAGCAGCATCATTATAAAATCAACTTTCATACTTTATTTGCTTGATAATGGAGAGGTAAAAACGAAAACAGATAAAAGTCTACCTCTTCGGTAAGCTATCAAATTTAAGGGTGGTGTTCAGAAAGGTGACATTTTTTGAAATTTTGGGTTTAGTGACACAACCTGTTTTTTTTCTTTACTTACTTTTCCACCCCTATTTTTTATTTTTATTTTGATGAGGATACACTATTCTATGTGTAAGGATTCCTCTGTCAGCCCCCTGAAAGGTTTCACTTTATCTGAGTACTCTAAGTGGAGCTTAACAACTAGAGCAACTTCTCTGAGAAACTCTTTTGAAATTACAGCGAAACTGTTCTGTCACTTTAATTACCATGAAGTTGCACACAAGTACCAAATTTGGCAACAGAGCCTTATAGAGAAGGTGGTGCTGGAATAGGATGCTACTATTGACATGATTCTGTTACAGCAATTTTAGATGGACAAATTGCAGTTGAGAAAATTTCATGACTCGGTAAAATGAGCAATGATGACATCTGTGGATGTGGGTCTGTTCATATCTTTGCAGAGCCTTTAGGGAAATAAATATCTCGGAACATTCGGTGAAGTGAAGCTCACTCAATAAATCAACCTGACACAATAACACTTCTGGCACATGAGCCCTACTTCTCCCCAGCAACACCTACCCCTCTGTGTTCCTGTGCTACCAAATGGTGTCTCCCCATAGGCCTCTAAATCAAATCATAGCACACAAATGCAGCGAGAATTTATTGGGAATTGGTTTTGTTCGGCAAAAACATTACTTATTAGATGAACAGAAATGATAATAAATTTTGACCCTTTAAGGACTGAGCCAGTCTAGGCAGTGTGCTGGTTGGTGGGAGGCATCTACAATTATCTTAAGAGTATCATCTGAGGTGTTTGAAGTTTTGTTAGGTTTAAAGTTCTAATTTTCAGCTGAATTTGTTCTCGTCGCATGACATGCATCATGTCAAAATACCACATTTTCTTTTTTTTTAAATCCTCTGGGGTGAAATTGGGACATTTGCAAGGAGTATTTAATGTGGTGGAAAAAAAAAAAAGCTTAAGTGTGTATGTGTGCATGCATATGTGTATGTGTGTATATAAAGCAACTGTGAGTGAATGCAAGTAAGTATAGGGTAACTCAATAAGAACAATATACAAGTAGAGATTTCTGCCATCGTTAGTAGAATAATTATATCTAAGGTAAGAAAATGAGAAAAAAAGAAATGTTAATTTTTTTCCAGGGTGGGGAAAATAATAGTTGGTTTCTATTTTTATTTTAAATTTACTTTACCAAAGATAACAACAAAGAAGATCAATAGAAGAAACCAGTTTCCTATCTGTACATATCCTTAGATTCTCTTGAGATAATAAAATATTTTTTTATAAGGCAAAGTGTAATGGTGAATTTTCTAATTGACTATGTTTATATGAGCTATCCAGCTTGCAATTTAGTACAATATGTTACTTGTTCCTTATACAAAGTGTGTGATGTGTCTCTGTGATTTTCTTCTTTATGTGATTTCCTAATTGATCATAGTCCTTATAATTAGTTTGAATATAATATTTCCTGTGTGTTTACTTTCTAAATGTGTCACTTTTTACAATAAATATATCTTGGGAAATGTGAATCTTTCTGGAAGGTAACTTTAATCATTAAACTGAAACATGTTATGGCATTTCCAGTGAGACTTACTGATACTGAAAATTTGGTGGTAGTTCAAAAGTTCTGACACTAGCTAAATTTGTAGAAGTGATAGTAATATATGCCATGTGTTACTAAAAAGAAAAAAAAGTAAATAAGATTTTAACAAGAGTCATAGTTTTACCTGCTTATAATTTATATCTCTAAGGAATAATTCCCTGAAAATAAGTTTAAGTACCATTCTTTAATTTTTTATTATATTCTGGTACAAAAAGACAAGTAATATTATTTGATTTTTTTTTTTTTGCATGAAGAAAGTAACAATACTCTCCAAATTGAAGCATTTGAAGTCACTAGCAGAATTAACAAGTTTTTGTGTCCAAGTATTTATAAGGCATTCCAGAAAAAGACTTGGTTACTCCTGTCTTAGAACACCTGGAAAAACAAAAGTCTACAACTTTGCTTGGAATGTTCATGTTTCATAATACCTTTTCTATGAAATAATTTCTTAATGTTTAGCTTAATTTCTTCATACTATTAACTACTCATTCTAATAATAGCCACCACATAAACCTACTACATGTCAGTTACTATGCAAAGCTGTGTACAAACATTTTTTAATTTGATTTTTTCTAATAGTCTTGTAAGATAGATATTATAGTCTCCATATTAGAGCTGCAAGAGTGACGTTTGAAGAGGTTAAGTACCTTGATCAAGATTATATGTCCTGGGTGGTGAGCACATAATGCAATACCCAGACGATGTAATGTAGGATTGTACTAATGTGACCCCAATAAGTTCAACAATTAAAAATTAATAATAAAAAACAGTTTCTGAGGCAAAAAAAAATAGTAGTCATAAAGTAAAGATTGTAGGTCATGGAGACCTGGAAATGACTATTCAACTGATTTCAAAATCTGATTGATTTATTTTATTTTTTGTTTTTACTCAGGAGCCCTGGGCCATTTATTACCCTATGAAGGCATTATGCTAAGTACACAGAAGTGGTAAATGATATGATTTCTTTAATCCATTTTGAGGAATCACTCAATAAATGATTTCAGTATAATGTGAGATTATTGTGGGATTATGGGCCAACAGTAACCATCTCTGTCCTGTAGGGATGGAATACCTTAAAGAGAAGCTGAGACTTGTAATAGGCTATGATGTAAAAATAAAAGGTAAAAAACGAGTAAAAAAAATTAATAAAATAAACATGGTACAATGAGGGATAGCAAGAAATTCTGTAAGTGAATTGTGTAGAATATAGGCAAAGCATTAAGAAATGAGGCTGTTCAGTTAGAAATGTGAATTCATTTCTATCTTTACAGCAATATTTAACTACTTGAGGCTCAATTAACGTCATGTATTTAGCTTAAAGGACTTCATTCCTTTTTGTTCTGATCATTTTTCTTGGTAAGTGGAGAAGCCAATCTGGACGCATTCTTCTAAATAAGACATAGGCTTTACTGGGGATAGAGATATTACCCCATTTCATATTTCTTATTTATATCACACAGTAAACCAAAAAAACAACCACAATATGAGTTAACTGGGATTTCAAAGAATGTTTTGTTCGATTCGATGAAATTTTCTTGAAGTGTTTATGGCTATGGTTTTAAAACTGTATATTCTAAATAGGTTATTTCCTAGCACAGTTTAAAATATGGTTAGGATTACCTTGGGGAGGAGAGTAAGATTACCTTGGGGAGGGGAGATACCTTGGATATTCATTCTTGCAAAATGAGGTTCCCCTTTAAAGGGGATTAAGTTTGTTTGTTTGTTTATTTTATTTAAAATGATGAGAAACTAAGACCTTTGTACTTGAATGTCAGTTCAAGATTTTAAAATTAATATAAAAAATTCCATCTATACTTACCCTTTAGAAGTAATTGTTCATGATTATTTTTAAAGGAGATTAGTAGATAAGTACACCTATTTGATATGGCAGAATATCTCAATATAGGAACACCATGTCAATTCGCCATTCTTGGTTAATCTTAACCCTTGCAAGACTCCCTTTTATGAAGTTGCATACAAGCATGAACTTGGGAAAGTTGTACAGGAATAGTGAATTTGAAAGTGTAAGGAATCCAGGTCATTGAACCTCCGGTTGTCCAGGCCATCTCATTGTCTTTGTTTTCTAACCTCTAAGATGAGAAGATAGCCAGCATGGGTTTGGACTGGCTGAGCTAATATCCTACCTTTGCCACTGATGAGCTCTGGGTCTTGGGGGATGTTGTTTAACTTCTCTAGCCATTTGTTTCTTTATCTGTTAAAAAAAAAAAAAAAGATTACAATTAGATCTATCTCACCAGTTATGGCAAAGACTGAGTTATGGTTTATAAAGCACTTATCAAAATGCCTACTTCATAATAAGGTATCAAAAATATTTAAAAATATATTATTAATGTAAATGAAGAGTTTTTAAGACCAGAAAAATGATCTGGGTTCCAGTTCTACATTTCCTGTTCATTAACTGTTTGTACTTGGTGTGACCTTGGCCAAGATACTTGAACTTTGTGAGTCTCATTTTTTTTTCATTTAAAAAGAGATCTCAGGGGGTTGAGAAGTAAATGAAATATATGCTCAGATGGATAATTTGTTTTCCTTTTGCTTTTTACTCAAGAGCAAAGAATCAGGATGAGCAAGGGAATTGGATAGAAGAAAGCTAACATGGAAAGTTTCTCATCCTAAATGTCTTGGGACTCAAAGTTAATTCAGATTCTCTCTCTACTTTGAAATGCTTTGAAGAGTCTTTTCTATCACTTTTTTTCTTTAATTGTAAAGATTTAATTAGCCAGCTTTTGAATGAACATATTGGAAGTTCAATTTTTCAATAAATAGGTGTTTTAATGTAATCATTTCTGAAAAATTCAACTGAAATATAACTGAGAAGTCTAGACATTTTAAGTAAATCTCTTAACTAGTTTTGCTTATTCTATTTTCTGCCTAATTGTAACAGTATTAGAACATGTTCACCAGTGTTTTCTTATGATCCTCACTATTTTAGTTAAACATTACATAAATACATTTTTTTAATGAGTTTGGTATTTCTTTAATTGAAGGTGACTGCCACAAAGGCTAAAAAGATATTCCAAGAGAGGGGCCTTTAGAATAACATTCTAAGGAATACAGTATTTTGTAGTTTTCACATTATTCCTTTCTGTTCTGCTTACCCCTTCCTTTCATTCTGTTCTACTTGCTATGAAGAATCAGCTAAAATTCATGCAAGTTTTCCTAGTTCTAGTGATCTGACATTAATATTGTCTCCCAATTAATCATGGCATGTTGTTAATGTGTGCTAAGAACTTAGTATATCAAAAATAATACGAGGGCTAGATGAAGTAGAACATGGACAACCACCACTGAGTATATGCCTTCTTGTAGTGGCATGTTCATTGTTTCCCATTCAATAGAGGGAGATATCGTGCATACGATCACTGTGGGTTGAAATATGTAAACATCTAACTAAGCTGAATTCTCAATTTCACTCCTCAATTTTAAGAAATTTACAAGGTGGTCTATAATATTGATTAACATGTATTTTACATAAAATGTTTTCAGAATTTATTCATCAAAATCAAAACTAAAAGTATTCTCCACCTTTAAAGAAATAGAAATTAATTAATCACTATCTTCAGACTCATATAAAATTTGATTGATAATCATCAATCTGTTTTTTTTTCCTTATTGCCTATATTTCAGGTAGGTGTGTTTGTGTGTCCTTTATATGTGTGTTTACCAAACACTTATTTTATTTTATTATTTTTTAAAGATTTATTTTTATTGTTTTTGACAGAGAGAGAGAGAGAGATACAGAGTCAGACAGAGAGAAGGGGAAGGGCCCCGAACAGCCTCCACAGTTGCACATCATTGGTTTTTCCACATATCTTTGTTCCACAGGTGGGTGCGGGGGCTGCACAGGGCAGGAACTGGGCCGGAGTCTTACCCCAGTGAGAACTGAACTGGGGGTACTGACCAGTTCAGCATATGGGTCCGCACGGGCTGGGGCTGGGATTTGATCCTCAATCCCTGGGGCTGCAAAGTGAGCGTTCAACCCACTGAGCCATCCCAGCTTCCCAAACACTTATTTTAGAAGCTATGTTTCTCTTCAAATTCACAATAATTTTGGTTCTGCTTTGAATTTAATTATTTTTTTCTACATCAAGTTTTGGGAACCAGAATGGAACTTAATATGTCACTTAATCAGGAAAATGTACAGGTCATATAAGTCATTGTTAACTGCATTGTGCTAGGTTGTATATGAAATGCAAAAAAATGTTGAGGTGGTTCCTATAGTATAATCTGGTAAGGAAGCAAGATCTACAGAATAAGAAGTAGAAAAACAATTGAAAGGAAAAAAGAAACACAAGAGGAGTTACAAAGACAGACACAATTGTATGCCAAGTGAGTGATACAGTTGGAGAGTATTGTTAAATGGAGGGAAGGGCAAACTCTCTAATTTTGGGATGAAGGTGGTGCTAGCTAGAGCTAGACTTTACAATCCTGACTTAGATCTGGCTGTCGAATATATGAAATAAACAAACGGTACTGGAGTTCCTGTTTCTCTACATACTTGAGATTTGGTTGGGCAGTACTCATTTTGAAGAAATGTTATTGCTTATCAAAATATTTATAAACCCATTTAAATTTGAATTCATTTGAAAGCTTATTACTTTTAAGGATAGTTCCATACTATTATTGTATAATAAATTATCAAGAAAATAATGGTTCAACAATAGCATAAGGAGATAACATGCATTTACCTAATGGAAACCATTGTTAGATGTCCAAGATAATGAATGGGTTATATTAAGACAGCTTAATATAAAAACAAGTGCATATGGTATGCTTTTGTGTATAAATAAGCATTGAATGTCAGCCCTAAACAATAATCTACATCAGACTAAAGGATGATCAGTATAATATGCTCCAGCTAATTTTGGCCCATTAAATATTAACACACAATATGTTATTTTGGGATGGTCTGGAACTCATTGTCTTGTTAAGGTTAAGTCAGTTATTTGGTTTTTGGTTATTTTTAGGCTAAGTAATGAGTCATTTGAAGATCTAACAATATAAATTTTGTATGGCAGATTCTACATTCAGATGCTATTGATGTGGATCATTTAGTCTGTACTTCAATTACCAGGGCCTCTGTGAATTGTTTTGTAAACTTAGAGATAGTTGCTTTGATCTGGCCATAGAATAAAACAAGAACACCTACCTAAATAGCAACTAAATAGCTTTTCATCTTCCCTTCAAAGCAAGAAATAAAAAGAACCATTGCAAAGTAATGCTTTTCTTGTTTCTTAGGTTCTGACTTCCCTGATCACCTGGAAGTTACTAACATGAGTTTGATTTGCAAAGACAATGACTATAGAACTTCTTCCACGTAAGAGCGACTGAATTGAGTTAAATGCATTCTTCGATTACATTCTTTGGTAGCTTTCATACTACATAATAAAAAAAAAATTCTTCCCCAAATGCAGCATCCAAATTACCAAATATATCCATGCATTATGCCAAATATCAAGGACTAAGCCTGTAAATCAAATCAACAAAAGAGTTATCTTAACTCCTCTTTGTTTTCTTCAAGCTTCAAAATCATAATTTTCCATCCAAAAAGGCATTTCAGAATCAGTATCATTGGTATTAATGGGGCATCTGGAGAAGCATTAGTTTAAAACTTTTATATATTAAGCATATCCTTGCAGTGAACTCACTAAAAGGTATGTGTAGATTGGACTAGAGCATTCGTTTTCCTTTTTTACTGTAAGAAAAAAAGTCTGTTTCAAATCTTATTTGTCCCTTATCTCTGTTTGTTCAGTTGTTTTTAATATCACATACTGAAAGAATTTCAATAGCAGTTTCACCATGAAGTCATTTGTTATCCTTCAGCAGGCTTTTGCCTACTGAATTGTAAAGCAGTTCTGACTATTTGCATCCTCCAGATGGAGCGGCATATAAACACTCCCAGATATTTCTGGTAAGTATGAAAAAATATCTTATTTGTCCTTTCTGTGAATAAATAAGAGAATGTCAAATTTTATAGACTAATAAATTTGTATGCTGGCAGTGACATTGAATCTCTCATGGCCTACAATGTCACAGACCTTGAGAAACACAATTTTTTTGTTGTTTCAAATGAATACTAAGTCAAATAGAAGTTCAATAAAGAAAAAACCAGAACTTGATTGCATTGTTTATATCTTCCCAATATTCTAATGCAGTTGCAATTTGCCACAAGGAAATGCAATTTACATGTTACCCAGGTTTATTGCACACCCATCAATTACATATACATGCTTCTATATGTCAAAGGGACCTCATCTAATGAGTTAAAATGTCCTTTAGCATTAGTCTGCAACAGCTGCTCCCCTACCCCCTATTTAATGTTAATTTTTATAATATACTCTTAGGATTGTGGAAATGTAGGGTAGGAAAAGGCAACATAAATATCTTAATTAGTACATATATAACTTTTGATATGTATGTATATGTATATATATGCACACTCACATGTGATTAACTCAGAAATAGTACTTGACATGGAATAAATATAGAGTTGTATCAGTTCCAGCAAAACTTTATGCACTTTTGCAATTCAGGATTAAATTTGCTTCTTATATCTAAATTGATATGCATAATATAGGGTGTTTAATCTTCATATTCAGTTAAATAAGGAACCCCTGCAATATCTGCAATAATGAAAGTTTAAGACTGTGTTTGCACTTGCCAGTGTTCATATTATGCCTTTTAGATATTTCCTAAATTAATCTTTGCATTGTGTTCAAAGCAGAATAACATCATATATTTTATAAAGTAAACAAGATTAAATTATTTTTCAGATAAATGTATCGATGAGGCACTGAGAATTTAACTTTTTTGCTTTATGCACGTGACAAAAAGGAGGCTTGTGAGCTGACTACAGCTTGATTGTTTTTCACTGTGGTTTTTTGAGGAAAGAATTTTAATAAGTAATACATAATATTTTTTCCTTTCATGGATGCAATTAAAACAGAACTTTGTATCATATTTGTCAACATTGATCCTACTCCTGGAGAATAAATTTCTCTCACTGAGTTTTCCATGAATGAAAGTAAATCTGGCATATAAATATTTAAAATCAATTTTAATAATGCTTAACGAATGGAAACATGCATTTTTTTTTCATGAAAGCATATCTTTATGCATTTTCTTCCATTATGATGTGAAAATAAATAAATTCAACTTAGGTTTATTATTTCCAATATGATATATTAACCAAATATGTCCAAGTGCTCTTGATTTTTTAAAAATTAAGAGTAACATGTATCTTACCTTTAAAAGTAGAAAGATAGGGGAAGCCGAGATGGCTCAGTGGGTTAAGTGGTCACTTTGTAGCGCCAGGGACCGAGGATCGAATCCTGGCCCCGGCCCTGTGGACCCATATGCTGAACTGGGAGTTCCCCCAGTTCAATTCTCTCTTCATCTCTATCTCTGTCTGTCTGTCTCTCTCTCTCTGTCAAAAAATAATTAAATAAAACTTAAACAAAACAAAACAAAAAAAAAGTAGAAAGATAGAGGTAAAATATATATGTGTGTATGTGTACAAATACATATATATGTGTGTGTGTATATATATATATACATTTGTATATATATACACACATATATGTACATATACAAATGTATATACACATATGTATATATATGTGTGTGTATATTTCTACTTTATATATATATAAATACATATATACAGATAGTATGTTATACTATATATATATATATATATATATATATATA
>PVKE010052635.1:0-10272 GCA_004027555.1 Craseonycteris thonglongyai
CAGAGTAAGGCCATCCCCACGTACTTCTAGATCTAGCACAGGCAGCACCAACCACATATAGCTTTGTGGCACCTACCAGGTAACAGGCAAGGCTGAAATTGACCTGCACAGAAGCCCCTTCCAAGAGACACCAGAAACAGTGCACCCAGAGGCCAGCTTTATACAACACCAGAGCACTACTGGGTTAGCCCCACATGCTGTACACCCAAAGGGTGGTCTAAACAGGAACAAGAGCCCATGTATGTAAATCCTTCTCTGAGAGGCCATCCCCACACACAGCAGCTAAAACACTGTGTGCATAGCCAATCCTCACAGTCACTCAACCTGGGAGTCAATTCCACCTACTGACCTGCCAAAAGCAATCAGGCTCAACTACAATTAGAGAATACACACAATGCATTCAAGGGACACTCCTGGAACACATACACAGGAGATTAGGGAGGCCATGTCAATAGACCACATAGGACACATACTACATAAGGCCACCCAGCAAAGGCTGAGAGACATAGAAGATCTAATACATAGATGCAATCACAGAGAAGCATCCAGAATGATGAAATAAGGAAACGTGCTCCAAATAAAAGAACAGGGGGAAACCTCCAGAAATAGAACTAAATGAAATGGAGCCAATAAGCCTATCAGAAAAAGAGTTTAAAATACAAGTTATAAGAATGATCCTGGAACTTAGAATTTCAACAAAGAGCTAGCAAGCATAAAGAAGGACATAGAAACCATAAAAAACAATCAATCAGAAATAAAGACTGCAGTAACTAAAATGAAGACTCCACTAGAAGGAATCAACAGCCGAGTAGACAAAGTAGAAAACTGAATCAATGATTTAAAAGATAAAGTAGCATAAGACACCCAATCTGAACAACAACAACAAAAAAGAATTTAAAGAAGGAAGATAGCTTAAGAAATCTATTGGACAATATCAAGCGTAACAACATTTGCATCATAGGAGTACCAGAAGGAGAAGAGAGAGAACAAGGAATTAAAAATTTATTTGAAGAAATAATGACTGAAAACTTCTCTAACCTGGCAAAGGATATAGACACACAAGCTCAGGAAGCACAGAAAGTCCCAAACAATGTGAACCCAAACAGGCCCACAACAAGGCACATCATAACTAAATGGCAAATGTGAAAGATAAAGAGAGAATCCTAAAAACAAGAGAAAGACAACTAGTTCCTTACAAGGGAGCTCTCATCAGACTGTCAGGTGATTTCTCAACAGAAACTTTGCAGGCCAGAAAGAAGTGGCAGCGAGTATTCAAAGTAATAAAACAACAAAACAAACAAACACACACACAGACACACACAAAGGCCTACAACCAAGACTACTCTACCCAGTAAGGCTATCATTTAAAATTGAAGGAGAGATAAAGATCTTCCCAGACAAGAAAAAAGCTAAAGGAATTCATTACCACCAAGCCAGTGTTACAAGAAATGTTAAAAGAAATTCCTTAAGCAGAATAAAGGAGAAAAACAAACAAAGATCAAAAAAATGAATAATAACTTGGCAATAACTGTATGTCTATTATCAGTTATTTTCAATGTAATGGATTAAGTGTTCTAATCAAAAGACATAGAATAGCTAAATGAATAAGAAAACGAAATTTATGCATATGCTGTGTACAAATTACGCATTTCAGCTGAAAAGACACAGATTGAAAGTAAAGGGATGGAAAACATATTTCACACAAATGGAAATGAGAAATAAATTGGATCACAATACTTATATTAGACAATATAGACTTTAAATAAAAAAATATAACAAGAGACGAAGAAGGATATTACATAATCCTCACTGCACATGACCTAATAATAATCTCAGATGTCTTTATTGTGATCTTTCCACTATTGGCCAACCCCCTGGGAGGAATGCAGGAGCTATGTGTCTGCATGTCTAGAGCACTCTTATTCTGTTCAGAGGAAACTTACAGGCCATTTGAGTTGACCAGCCCCCTGGGTTTTTTTCTTATTCAGGTGCTTGAAAGCTTCAAGATCATGGATTATAGCCTCTTGCTGGGAATCCACATCTTGGACCATTCCCTCAAAGAGAAAGAAGAAGAGACCTCACAACATATGCCTGATACTAAGCGGCCTGGGATGCAGAAGGTCCTCTATTCAACAGCTATGGAATCCATTCAGGGTCCAGGGAAGTCTGGAGATGGTGTTATTGCAGAGAACCCTGACACGTAAGTACAGCTACCCACCCACACACCCTCTTGGTTAGGCAGCCCACATCATTGGGCAATTAAATGAAATCATGTTCCCTTCACTGGCTTTTTTTTTTTTTTAAGATTTACTTTTATTGTTTTTGACAGAGACAGAGAGAGAGAGATACAGAGACAGAGACAGAGAGAAGGGGAAGGGCCCAGAACAGTCTCCATAGTTGTACATCATTGGTTTTTCCACATAGTTTCATTCCACAGGTGGGCGGGGCTGCACAGGGCAGGAACTGGGCCGGGGTCTCACCCCAGTGAGAACTGAACTGGGGGCACTCCCCAGTTCATCATTTGGGTCCGCACAGGCTGGGGCCGGGATTTGATCCTCTGTGCCTGGGGCTGTAAAGTGAGCACTTAACCCACTGAGCCATCCCAGCTTTCCCATTGTGGCTTTTTATAAATAGATTCTTAACCTGGTGCTGAAATGAAGTGAGTCAGCCTTTATTTTTATTCATCTGTGCATAACTAGATGAGTGGCAGTTCTTTGAGTTATCATTATTTTTTATTTTTTAATTTTAGTGTTTTGACAGAGAGAGACAGAAGGGGGACGGTCCAGAGCAGTGTCTATATTTGTATGTCATCAGTGACATGGTTTTGTTCCATACAGGTGGGCATGGGCCGTGCAGGGTGGGCACTGGGCTAGGGGCCTTGCACATGGGAGGCATGACCCTGTGAGCTGGAGGCCAAACCAGGAGCCTCCCACATGAGAACTTATCCCTGGCGAGAACCGAACTGGGAGCTTCCCACGTGGGAAGTACACCCAGTTCAGCATATGGGTCCACGTGGGCTTAGGCCAGGACTCAATCTTCAGAACCTGAGGCTACAAGCGGAGTGCTTAACCTGCTGAGCCATCAGGGCTTCCCCATTATCATTCTTTCACCCACATAACCTTGTTTTAGTGGCTCCATTTTTTAACAATGACCAAAAATGTTTTTACCTTCATTTACTACACATTCAAAACATCCACCACAACAGGGGGATATACTTTGAATTTGAATAAATGTGTATTTAAGCAAATACCCGATAGGAAATATATTCACAATTCAGAGCTTAAATTTGCATAAGAGTATTCTGTTGTTCTGGTCCTGTCTCCTGGCAGATGTGACTGTATCACATGTGTTTACCACCTGAGCAAAGAGACTGAAAGAAATTTGTTTCTTTGGCCATAAGTGTCTGTGTTCTAGGATTCTTCAACAATGACTAAATCCCAGGCATATTTCACTTTTATAAAGGAAATCTTTGCATATTAAACTTTTTTAAATCCTTGGTTGTAAATTCATCTGTGTCCAATAATCAATTTAAAATACTATTTTCTGTCAATAGAAATTCCACATAGCATTCAACATGAAGAAATTTTCATCATTTAGCACGTGAAGAATTCAGGTTATGAAATATAATAAGTCAATTAATCACTTTTGTAGGTTAATGCACACACACATATGCACATGCAGTCATGCACACACACTGAAAAGATGTACCAAATGTTAGTAGTGATTATCTTTGCATCCTGGGAAGGAATTCTTGATATATATTTCTGTGTGATTTTCTGTATTTTATGTTAAAATCTCACAGTAAGTATATAAAAGTGTTGTATTTTTTTAAAAGCAGTAGTATTTTATGGGGAAGCCAGGGTGGCTGAGTGAGTTAAGTGCTTGCTTTGTGGCCCTGGGGACTGAAGATCAAATCCTGGCCCCGGTACGTGTGGACCCATATGCTGAACTGGGGTGTGCTTCCCATAAAGGAAGCCCCAGTTTAATACTTGCCCCCCAGTTCAGCCCCTGGCTCAAGGGGGCATGCCTCCCATGCTAGAGGCCCTCAGCCAAATTCCCACCCAGGTCAGCCCCCGCCCACCTGTGTGGACTGAAACCATGTCAAAAACTGATGAAGTACAACTGTGGAGACTGCTCTGGGCCCTCCCCCTTCTCTCTGTCTCTGTCAAAAAGCAAACAAAAACACAATAAAATAAATTAAAAGCAATATTTAAAAAATACTGTTTAAATTATTGGTCATGATTTTAAAATAGGAATAATTTTTTAATTGGATTCTTTCCACCCAACTCTTCAGCACTGACAGCTATGGGATCCTTCTCCTTTGTTGGAAGTATATCATTATGGATTCCTAGGACTAACTGATTCTAGAAAAAAAATAATGAAGGGAGAGTTAATGTAGACTTCTTAGATTGTCCATTTTTACTTATAGTCTAGTTATCATAAATTATTTTTTAAATTCCTATTTTTATGTCATAAAATATTTTCTGTTTTGCTCTATCAACAGAATGGGAGGCATACCAGCTAAAAGCCATAAGGGAGAAAAACTACTCTTGTTTATGGGCATTATAGACATTCTGCAATCATACAGGTAAGAAATTTAGGGAAGTAGTCTTTTATTATTTCAAAATAAACCAAGAAAAGTTTCTGAAAATTCACCAAGTGGGAGGGATTGTACATTCTCATTTTTGTTTTTCTATCTGTTTACATTTAGGTTTATGAAGAAGTTAGAACATTCCTGGAAAGCTCTTGTCTATGATGGGGTAAATGGCTTATCATGTTCTTTATTAAACTGTATATTTTTCTCATTTCTCAGAGACTTTAAAGTGTGCCTAGGAAACAATGTCACTGGACCCAAAGAGAAGAGGAAGCAGGGTCTTTATAAACTCAGGAATCGGGCTATCAGATAGGTTCAGATCTAAGGACGAAGAGAACATAAATTTGAATCTCTCTTCAAGTAGAGGGCATCCAGCCTGGTGGCTAGGTAGAGGCCAGGAATGCAAAATGGTGTCTTCTTTGTATGTGAAATCTGAAGTTCCTTTTGTGAGTGACCATGAGAAAATGGAGGAGACTTTTTATAGGCACTGAGAAGGTCAGTAGGACAGTTGAAATGAAGTTCTCACAAGTCCAGTCTACAGAAGGGTGGTAACCTGACTTTTATGGTAGGCAGCCCTGGATTTGAAACCTGTATTCACCACTTTACTAGCCATGTACCTAGACACACTGCTTGTTATTTGACATCTCTTAGCCTGTTCTACCTGTACTAGGGACATAGTCATAGTACCTAATACCTACCTCATATGGCTGATGTGAGGATTATATAAAATAATCACTTTAGTGTTCAAAACACTATCTTAACTCATAATAAGGACATAAAAAGTGAAACCTTTTGGTTGTTATAGACAACTTATACATGACTGTGGCTGACTGAGAGGATGGCTTTTGGACCTAGAATTGGCATTAACAGAAGAAAATTATCAAAGAGCAGTGTCTCTGTCGCCCCCCCACCCCCCGCCACGTGTGCATACATACACACATTCCTATCTAAATGTTAGAGCTAAATTTCTTGTTGCTGACAACATTCACTGGCCTCAGCCTCCCTCAGTTAATGACTTGAGTGAAAATTCCAAAGAATATATTGGTCAGATTGGCTCACACATTTTTTTAAGATGTTAGCTGGTACTTTTCTTTGAAGGAGGATCAATTATAGATTCTATTCTTCTTCTTTTTTTTTTTTTTGAGGAGAACCCCCACTTTCTCAGATCTGTGGGAGATTGGTAATAACCTTTCAGCATGAAAGTTCTGTATTTTGTCCACATGCTAGGAAAGATCTCCATTGGAATGAACTTTTTAAACAATAGTTTCACAAGTTTGTTTCTAAGAATTATTGTTAGGCTTATTTTTCAGATCAAAGAATCCTTCTATTAAAAGGCCAAAGCTAATTTTTTTTTTTTTTTTTTTTTACTTTTCAGCTGAGAAAAGTAGAGACTACATAATCTCTTGAATATGGAAGGGAAAGAGAGTAAACACTCCCTGTTTCATCCCCCATTGTAACTTAGCCTAAATAGGTTCCTCCATCCTATGTTCTTCATGACATGCTTCATGACAGAATTGCCTATGCCTTATGAACACGGTGTATCATAGAAGAAGAAAAATGGAGGCACCGAGACATTGTATTTCTCTAGGATCCCACAGCTTTTTAAAGTTAGAACTAATACCAGATCTCCAGACCTCTGGTCCAATGTGTATTTTTTCTTCTAAACCCACAGCAGACACTTTATAGAATCTAAACTTAAATTTTAGAAGTTTCTTTATTGAAATCCACAAACCTGTAATCAAAATGAAGCATTAAATAAGCAAATATACTATTTCTGGAAATGCATATCTTGAATAGTAAATAAATGATTACTAAATAAACCTACAGAATTATCTCCTTCATCCATCTCCCTGAATTTGCAATAAATGCTCTTTCAGTCCTGAACACTCCTACCAAGCATGAGAGAATTGAGTTAACAGTCTAATGCAGTTCAACTATGATATTAATAGATAATTCAGTGAAATGGGGCTCATCAGTCAGCCTTGTCTTTTAGCAGTGTTCCCAGTGTCCGTACACCTTATTATTGGGAAATAAAACCAGTACACTTCTATTTGGACCTAGATATTACTCTTATTAGGGTTGTTTTGCTTGCTTATGTCCCCTGATTTTGTTCCTGACTGAAAGTGTTATTCTGCATTCCAGATGACTCTTGAGGCACTGTCTGCCTGTATGTAAAAAATGAATTTAAAAGCCCCTTATAACACACAATGCAATGAGGGCCAGCTGTATTTGTTTATAAAGCAGAGTCTTTTTTCTGTCTCTCCCCTACCCACTTCGTTCTCTATTTCATCATGAACATTGAGAATCTTTGCTCAGGTTGAGTTTTGTGCCTCCTCCCCCATCCCATCTCCCAGGCCTCACAGAACACAGGTCACTGCTCTTTTCTGTTCTCAAAGTTGACACCTTCTGGGTAAGGGCATTGACTAACAGAACCAATTACATAGATCTTTCTTCCATCTTGAAATGAATTGTCTGATAGATTAGTCTGATACCTGATTTGTCTTTTTCAGGATACCGTTTCAGTTCATAGACCAAGCTTTTATGCAGACAGATTTCTGAAGTTTATGAATTCCAGAGTTTTTAAGAAAATTCAAGGTAAAAATCTTACAATTTTTTTTTTTTTTTTACTTTTAGCACATATTTTCCACTACTAGTAATCACTTAGTAATTAAGGATAAGCATCCCAATCAAGTATTTATTGATGCCATAATCATTAAGGTTCCTATTTTGTGGTAGAAAAATTAGAAAATGCCTATATGTTCAACCCTATAATATATTGGTTAAATATATTATAATATAATAGAATAATTGAACAGTATGCAACAAATAAAAATGGTGTATTAAAAGTACATTTAATTCTTAGAGATTTATTCACATATACTGGGGGTGCCAAAAAATGTATACACATTTTAAGAGATGTTATCTATGTAAAACAATTTAGTTACAGTAGCAATGTGTAGTATAACATTCATTCAAAAGATAGTTTATTAAATGAATGCTAGTGTCATCATGCAACAGGTAGTTTAGTCAAAGGAAATGACAGAAGCATGGTTGTCCTTGGCGGAGAGCAAGACTATTTTGAGGTGGTATTTGAAATTCGAGAATGCTGTGGAAGTAATACAATTACAACAGAGGTGTGAGTATGCAGCAGAGTCTAACAATTGCACGCATTTGTGATAAGTTTGAGATGGGAGGTACATTGAAATGACGTGTGCAGTGATACAAGTGGACATTTTGGTCAGCGTTGCTCAATCAGTAGTTTGCCATAATCAGAAATAGCTGGGGGAGATCCAAGATGGCGGCATGAGAGGAGAATGCCGATAACTGCCTGGGAAGGGCCTTGTGAACAGAGGGGAATCCACAGGGGAAACCCTGAGAAGAAACTTCAAGTAAGAGAACCACACAACACGGAACAACACACAAAGGTTAGAGAAAAAAGGGGAGAGCGGGAGAGGAAAAGGGAAGCAGCGGTTCGGGGACAGAGACTTGGAGCGCGGCCCGGGGCTGGCAAAAACAAAGGGGGATTGGGGGACTATGGTCAAAGTGCAGCTGGATCGAGGGCGGGCTGGAAGCAGAGACCTAGGGAGCGTGGAATCCCCACAAGACTGTGGACTATTTAAAATCGGAACTCAAGGGACAGCACACAGTGCCCTAATCAGATCACAGAGCCTAAAGTGCAACAGGGACTGTGGAGCAGGGCGGCTTCACTTCCTGGCAGGCGGGGTGAGAGCAGGGCACCAGCCCACAACAGCTCAGCACCCCTGATTTATGGAGGAGATTGACTGTGAAGGAGCGCCTTCTGAGGACAGGGCTCTTGGAGTGAGGGCTGGGGCTTGAATGGGCATAGCTGCATTGGACGTGCTTGCAGTGAATCCGGTGGTCCCAACAGAGCCAGGAGCATAGAGCGGCTGCCTCCCGAGCTACGGCCTGTGCGCACAGGGCTTTCAGCGCCCCACCCACAGGGCCTCCGCGGCGCCACTGCCAACATGCAACTGGGCTTTTGGCGCCCCACCCACCGGGCCGCGGCAACACCGCTGCTTGCTTGCCAGCACGCAATTGGGCTTTTGGTGCCCCACTCACCAGGCCGCTGCGGCGACTATGCCTGCACGGAAGTGCGCGGCTGGGTTGTCGGCGCCACGCCCACTGGGCCGCTGCGCATCACTGCGTGCGTGCACCGGGCTTTCGGTGCCCCGCCCACCCGGCCGCCTCGCAGAGCCGCTGCCTGCTCGCTGGTACGCTACAGGGCTTTTGGCACCCTGCTCGCCAACCGCCACACCACCGCTGCCTGTGCGAGGGACCGGCTTTCGGCGCCCTGACCACCGGGCCGCAGCAGCGCTGCTGCCTGCTCGTGAGCGCACAGCTGGGCTTTTGGCGTCCTGCCCACCGGGCCTCTGGGGCGTTGCAGACCGTGCACGCAACTGGGCTGCCTGCCTGGTCTCCGCTGTGTCATTGCCTGTGCGCAGGACTGCGCGGCCTACCAGGGACTCTGCCAAGCCCCAGCCCATCCAAGTGCTGCCCTGTGGGCGTGCCTTACAGACACAATTGAAGGAGGGGCAGCCAGGAGGAGGAAAGACCAGAGCTCCTGCGCCACGCCCCCACTGAACTACCAGCCCCCCTGCTGAAAGAGGAATCTGCTA
Source organism: Craseonycteris thonglongyai (assembly GCA_004027555.1). Classification (NCBI taxonomy): domain Eukaryota; kingdom Metazoa; phylum Chordata; class Mammalia; order Chiroptera; family Craseonycteridae; genus Craseonycteris; species Craseonycteris thonglongyai. The sequence continues at coordinate 9,232 of PVKE010052635.1, forward strand.
TTGTGTCTCAGGCCCGCCCTACCTCCTACTCACATGCCCCCACCCCTGGCCACACCTTTACTACCCTGCCATCTAACAGCTAAGACAGCAACCTGAAGTGCCCCAGGACACAGAAGCTGTCTGCTTCCCACAACCCTCTCCCAAAATCTCCTTCTCCCACAACTGAGTCCAAAAGAAAAAATAAAGAAAAGCCCATCTGATAGACAAACCCCCAGAGGGAAAACAGACTCATGCATAAAGCAAAAAGAACCACATCAAACACAATGCACACCTCAGAATCCAAAGTCCCTCCAGAAGATCAGGGGCAGTCTTTAGTAAAGGACCTTGCACACTTGGAATCAAATCTAAGTGAAACAGAATTCAGGGCTGCATTACTCAAGACACTCAGAGAGCTCACTCAATGCTGGCAAAGTACCCAGACACAGTTAAATGACCTCAACAAGAAATTTTCTTAGCAAAATGAGTACTTTACCAACAAAATTGAGAAGCTAGAGCAGAACCAAAAGGAACTCCTTGAAATGAAAGGCATCATGGGAGAGATGAAAAAAGAACTGACCAGCATAGGAAACAGGGCTGACCAGCTAGACGAAAGGATGATTGAAATTGAAGATACAAACATGGAAATGTCACAGAGGGAAGAAGAAAGGGAAAGGAAAATCAAGAGAAATGAAGGAGCCCTACAAGAACTTTCTGACTCCATCAGAAAGAACAATATTAGAATAATAGGGGTTCCAGATGGAAGCGAGATGAAATCTTCTCAGAGTCTACTAAAACAAATAGTGAATGAAAATTTCCCTAACCTGTGGAAAGAAATACAGCCCCAAATCCAAGAGGAAAGCAATAGCCCTAACTTCCTAGACCCTAGCAGATCTTCTCCAAGGCACATTGTTCTGAAGATGACAAAAATCAACGACAAAGAAAAAATCCTCAAGGCTGCCAGGGAAAAACAAAACATAACTTTCAAAGGAAAACCTATCAGGCTGTCACCAGACTTCTCAGCAGAAACTCTGCAAGCCAGGAGGGAGTGGAGCCCAATCTTCA
>PVKE010052636.1:0-10274 GCA_004027555.1 Craseonycteris thonglongyai
TGGTCACTACCCAATCACACCCTGACAATGTGCCATGGTCACTACCCAATCACACCCTGTCAATGTGCCATGGTCACTACCCAATCACACCCTGACAATGTGCCATGGTCACTACCCAATCACACCCTGACAATGTGCCATTGTCACTACCCAATCACACCCTGACAGTGTGCCGTGGTCACCGGGTAGTGATTGGGTTTCATACCCTGACAATGTACCGTGGTCACCATCTAAATACGCTCTGACTTATTTCCAAGACTTTTAGTTTCAGGGAGCTAGGGATAGACTTAATTCCTTTTTTCCCCAAGAGGCCCCCATACTCTCCTCAAGTAAAGTAAGTCCATCCCTTCCCCAGTAACTCTGAAACTCCAAAATTAGTATTTCCCCCTGAAAAAAGATGTACTACTCTGCCTCACCTGACACTCCGAGAACCTGCACTTGCACATGTCATAGCCCACGTCACACGCCCAGCACAGTGCACTGTGCTATGGGCTGAAAGATTACTTACAATCTTGTTCTTGTACCTCCCTACTCTGTCCTGGCATGCAGAGTTTTTCTTGTTGGTACAGAACATACATGCATTTTACATTACTTTTAAAATAAAGCTTCCACATGTATTGTTTTTAAAAATAATTGCAAAGCCATCTTAGTGAGTGAAATATGTTAGACTCTCGAGAAGAATTCAACAGGACAGCTGCATGATATAAACATGCTGATATAGACTGTCCATAGGAAGTCCTAAGAAGACACAGTTTCCAACCATGAAGGTCAGTAATGCAAATGTGCATGGCATACCACAATACAGCCTGGTTATTTAGAAAATAGGTGGGGCAGGATTCAAATCCAAGTAGACAGACTTTAGAACTTAAGCTCCTTCCCACAACTTCACTGCCTCAGAGATGTACATCCATCCAAGAACAGCCATTCCACCCGAGCTCAGACCTTTCCTTTCCCAAATGTCAGAATCTCTTGATCCACCTACCCCTCTTCTGTAGCTTCTCTTGTCTTCTTTACTGCCTTCTTAGGTTGGCATTCAAACATGTGTAGGACTTGCCTGTCTTAAAAACCTCTTGATCTTCACCAACCCCTACTTGTCATTCTATATATACTGTCTAGCACCTTGAAAGCCAGACACCTTGAAAAAGTAGTCTTGCACACTCTTAACTTCATTACCCCTCTGATTCATCAATTCTCTAAATTATGGCATTCATCCTGTAACTCTAATAAAATTGTTCTTGCTGACACCATTAACAAGCTTGTCCACAGTTCTAGCATCATCCTTGTCTCTTCACTCTCCCTTACCTAACTCCCCGTGTGGTCATTTACCGAGAGCTGGTCAATTTGAACTCCCAAGTATCTCTAGAATCCGGGCATTTCTCTCCATCCACACTGTCATCCACATTATCTCACCAATGAATTACTCTAACAGGCCTCCCAACCTCGAAATCTTACCCTCCACACTGTATCCAGAAGGACTTTCCTAAAAACATAAATCTAATCATGTCAACATCCCTGCTTAAACTACTTCTGTGACATCTCACTGCCCTTGAAATAACTTATCAAATCCTTAATATAGCTTATAAGGCTTTCATGATTTGGCCCCAAGGTCTTAATGGAGGCAGAATTAGAAGCTCAGAGGATTCAAGAGACTTGTTGCTTCCGCTGGTTCACCAGCGGGGGGGACAGTTTGAACCCAGGTCCTCACCTCCAAATCCCATCTCTCTCTGTTCCTGATGAATTATTTCTTTTCTGTTCTACACGGTCCATCCTCTTTGTTATTTCTATGAAGAAATGGGAACAAGTTGAGTATAGAAGGTTGCACAGTTAGTGGTCTAGACATGACTCAACCTGAGCTCTGTGGTTTAACTGCTTTTCTAGAGAGCTTTCCACATCACAGGCGCTAGGGAGGGGGTATTTCTCTCTGCAGGTACCCTGAGTGCTCTAAGGAGCTCTAATGCAGAAGGAGACCTGGGCTTCAGAATGGGTCTTCTACTAACTGTATACACTTATGCAAGTCCTTCCACTTGGCAGAGACTTGGTTTCGTTCACTTGTGAAATGGAGATATAATCCTATTGTGTGTGCATGTGTGCATGATAAATATAATGCTTACTCTGTCTCTCAGAGCTCTTGTGGAAATCAAATGAAAAGATAAACAGGAAAGTCCTCTATAAATACATTGTTATTTAGTAATAAGGGCAGGCTTACAAGTAAAAAGCCTAGCACATGCTTAACCAAAGAGAATGCCATAGTGTTCCTGTTTACTTTTTTAATAATGTCAATTTTCATTCTCATTAGTTAGATAGGACTACTAATCTATACTCAAACCATGTGAGACAAAACCAGACATTCTCCTTAAAGTCCACTGAGAATCTGTAAAAGCAATATTCTAAAATATTCTCTTTCTGAGGATTATTTCCTTACTCTCAATTTCAAGGAAAGAACACACACATATTCTTTATCTTTCTAGACTATCTAAAATAAAGGGAACTATTTTGCAGCTTTGAAATTATATAGAACAATGCAGACAATAAATATATTTGTGGTTTAATAACTAATGTTTTCCATTATTTTATCCCTTTTATTAAGACAAATTTACCCTTTAAAAGAGTATCTCCAGTCACTAACAAATATTATCATAAAGTGGTCCTCCCCAAAACATATGTGATAAAAGTCAGAGTTAATTCATGTTTCCAATCACAATCAATGAAAAAGCATTTTTCACCATTAACAATAAAGACACTTAATTTACTGCTTGAGTTGCTTTAATCACTTCAAGAAAATTTTCAGCTACCTTTCTCACTTGTTACTTTTCTAACCTCTTTTATCTCTTGGTAAGGATATTTTTTTTCTAGTTCACTGAACAAATCCTTTCTTGTGAACCTTAAAATAACTTTAACCCACAAATCCTCCAGGTTAACATCTTTCTCAAATATGTTCATAGGCACTGAAACTGCCACTCATCTGGCTTTTGGCAGCATGCATTTTGTTCCTGCACAATCAGTTTCATGAATCACCTTACTAACTGATTGTAAACAGACATCAAATTCATTGTCTGAAATTAAGAACAAATCTTGTCATAAATATAATTACAATGAGTCTACACAAAACTACTAAGCCCCACAAACAAAAGTCACAAAATCACAACAGGTAAAAAGAGGGACCAAGGTTTTATTTTGAGAAGAACAAATAATTGTAGGGATGGATTAAGAACATTAAATACCTTTAACTGCTACTAGCACTGCTGGATCAACCTCCTAAAAATATTTATAACAAGAATCTAAATTGTAACTAATAGATTTTTATACATATATTATGTACTAGAAGATAGCAATCAGCAGAAAAATCTAATTAATGCAGTCAATATAAAATAGCAATTGACATCAAATGTTGGATAAAATGAGATTTTTAAGAACTTTAACCTTTTCCCTTAAATATAGTAAATGAAACTCCCCTGTAAAATATTTTAAGTGACTCCAACTACAAGAGGTATACTAATTCAATAGATTTAGTTATTATTTATAACTTAACAACTATCAACTTCTGCAAACAAAATTGACTGATAAAACATCAAGTCAAAATGCTAGTTTTTTAAACCAACAATTTAGGGGTTATTGAGATTCGAGATTATATTCTATTCAAATAAATTATTCTTAAGCAACGATAAAATGATATCAGGGGCTGAAGTGCCCATTACAAAAGGAATCAGGTAACAGTGCATCATTCATCTTTTTAAAAAAATGCTTATCCATAATTTCAGGATGAATACGATCTGGCTTAAGACAGTTCACATGCAAAAGATAAAGGTTGGAGGGTAGGAGGACTAGGGAGTGGGAAAGGAGGAAGTGGTTGTTAGCTCAGGGAACTGTACTGAACCATGTGATAGAGCTACTTACAGAAAGCCACAGAGGGCACTGAAAGAGGTGGCTGGGCAGTCCATACACTCTGGCGTGGTCCAGCCATATCTGGAATATTTGGGGCAGTTCTGAATAAGCAGTGCCTGAGGAGCTGACCAACCAGATGTCAAACAGAAGGAAATCATCAGGTAGCCCAGTGCTTGGTGACTGAGATCTTAAATATCACGGTGTCTGAGAAGCGATAGAGACACTGAGGGCCCCTAATCCAAGAGATTTAGTGGGGTGGGAGACGGGAGAGGAAGGGAACACCCAAAGAGATGCCACATGGAAGAGGGAGATTTCTCTTGTGCTGCTTCAAGGAGCAGAATATTAATCAACTGGCAGAAATGAAAGGGAACTAGAATTTAGTCCCATGTAGATAAAAAGGATCTAAAAATCAGAAGCGTCTGACTGGAATGGGATTCTGAACAAGGACTGAGCACTGAATATTAGAGTGCGGTCTGGATGCCTCTCAGACATGAATTCAGGAAAAGGGACTGTCAGTCCTGCAGTGGGGTGCAGCTGTGCTAACGACAGACTCAGAGGTATCTTAAGAATAAACCGGGACTTCCATGCAGGGGGACTTGTACTAGCAAGTACTCTGACTGATCTTCACATTGGAAATGAAAAACACTGAACAAAATGTTTAAAACAGAGAGCGAGATATGATCTGGCTGGGTAGTGAGTTATATTAGAAAGCAAAGATTAGGTGAAGGTGGGAATCCTATGAGACAAGCAGGGGACCGAAAATGGTTTCTGCCTGGGGGGCGTTTGCTGGATCAGGTAGACTTCAGCTCATGTTGTCACAATCCCATAGTGGTGCAAGAGGCAGGGGGAAAAAACAGCACAGGGCCTACCCAAAGTGGGGCATCTAATAGGACCCACCAAAAGACCACACCCTCAGAGTTTAGGAAAATTAGAATTAAACTGACCCTTTAGGACTATAAACACAATCGCCTGTCCCAATCTTGGTGCGAAGGCAATCGATTCATGCACTCCTCCAAGAATTTACAATCACAAGCCAGCCCTTATACAAGTTTGTGGCCAAAAATGATGTGAGATCCAAAAAACCTCAAGTGGAGAGCTGAGTTTCCAGTGGTTCGGTGGGTGAGGGGGGTGGGGGGCAGCGGGGGTAGGACAGCCTCCAGTCACCTGAGAGGAGCACACGAAATTTACTCCCCAACAGAACTGACACTGAACTCTATCTAGCCTCACAGAATTTCCACAGATAAAATTCTATGAACTATGAACTCACAGTAAGAATTTTTTAAAAAGGGGAGAAGGGGCACACAAAAGCAAGGCACCATGAGCAAGCAAAAACAATGAAGAGCAGAATCAGAATGATAAAAGCTTCAGCTACTGCCTTTATCTAAAACAGAACTGAGACGAATGGCAAGCATAGCATGTATCATACACACAACACTCAAAGCTGGCTGGGACGCTGGAGATGCTGAAATCTCACTCATTCCTCAAAAGCAACGCACTCTTAGAGCTGCTATAAGTTAATACCTAAAGTATAATTAAAACCTAAGAATAAGTCTCCTCCTGGCACTCATCAGACACAGCTTATCTCTCTACAAAGAGCTGTAGCTGGAACAATGCTATGTGAGTACTTGTACAGAAATGTCCATGTACATGTGTTTTAAGTCAACCTCAAGTAGGCTTATTCTGAAACACACCAGCATAGCTAAAAATAGATTTATAAACTCTAAAAATGTACTTCTATCAGCTTCACAAAAGAGTAGACTAAAAACAATCACAACAAACACAAATTTGTTGAAGTGATGCATGCACTCTGCAGCAGATACTGTCCCTTGGAAACTGTCATGTTCTCCTCAAGTCTCATGTATCACCTTCACTCAAAAAGCAACTGAGGAAAAGGTGGGAAACTGTCCTATCGGTGTGGACTCCAAGTCAAAGAGCCTTCAGCTAAGTGAATGTGGAGCCAAAGCAAAATTAAGCACTGGGAACTTTCACTGCAAGTGGAGAGGTTAACCAAGGTTTAAAATAATAAACAATGGGAAAGCTGGGATGGCTCAGCGGGTTAAATGCTCGCTTTGAAGCCCCAGGGACCAAGGATCGAATCCCGGCCCTGGCCCAGGCGGACCCACATGCTGAACTGGGGAGTGCCCCCAGTTCAGTTCTTGCCGGGACCTATGTGGGAGGCTCCCGGCTCAGTTCCTGCCCTGTGCAGCCCTGTGCCCGCCTGTGGAGTGAAACCATATGGAAAACTAATAATGTCAACTATGGAGACTGCTCTGGGCCCTCCCCCTTCTCTCTGTCTCTCTCTGTCTCTGTTTCTCTCTGTCAAAAATCAATAAAATAAATCTAAAAAAATAAAAAAATAAATAAAATAAAAAACAAGTATCTGTATTATTTTTCTTTGACTCTCCTTATCTAATGCTCTTTCCTTAGTTTCATACATTAGTGCTAATGTGCACTTATTTTTCATTCTTTTTAAAATTATAGTTGACATACAATATTATATAGTTTCAGGTATACAGCATGGTTATTCAACATCACACATGAAGTGACCACAACAAACCTAGTACCCATCTGTTACCGTGCAGTTATTATGATACTACTGACTGTATTCTCTGTGCTGTTCGTTACATCCCGGTGACTTATTTAATAATTGGAAGTTTGTACCTCTTATTCTAATGGGCATTTATAATGTATATGTGTCAGGAAAATCCTCCAGCATCACTCTCTTTGCACTGGTTTCAGTGATCTCATGGGAGATAATCCGAAGCTGCTAGAAGTTCAGGACCCTGGGGTAGTCTCATCTGCTTCCTTCTCTAGACAGGTTTGTCATGGCCCAGACACCAATACTACTGTTAGTTTCAGACTTGATGGCAATGAATCAGAGGGATGAATAAAAATAGGTTTATTAGACTATCTGTTTAATGCCATCCACATGGGAACAAATGTTGAACTAGAGCTTCAAACCTTTCAAAATGTTCAGTCAAGTTTAAAAGGTTATGCAGCTCCAGCTCCGAGTACAACCTGTCACATTTCACTAAGTATATAGAAAGATGCAGAAAAAGAGGTGTGAGGGAGTGGAATCCCATTAGCACCAAAAGAGAAGCAAAAGCAAATTCCAAAGACCATGAGTTACTCTACTTTCTGAATTTGATTCCTTGCAATGACAAAGTTAATGAAACAATAAAAAAAAAACAACACAGCAAAGAACTAACCCCACCCTCCAGAAACAGGACACACCTTTGCACCTGAAAGTATGTGCAATGCCTCTCCCGTCATGGTCTTCCCCCTGGCTTAATGGCAGGCCTGGCATGAGCCAACAAGAAAACTGGGCAGACAGCTCTCTTCTGCAGGAGAGATGCTTATAGATGAGAAATGCATAAGGAAGTAAAAACATTCACTCCCATTATTTCATAAAACTGCAAGAGTTAAGATCTGTCATGAACACGATGCTCCACAAACAAGTCCTGCTTATATCACTGCTGCCTGTGTGGCCAGGCCTTGTACACGGCTGGCCACAGCAGGGCTGGCAGCCTTGAATCTCGGGCAGTTAGTCCACAAGCTGGCCAGTGACTCAAAACCTGGCTCTAAGTGATACACAGACATGCCACCCCTTAGCATAGCGAGAATTCTCCCAAGACCTTGCAACTCCTTGTGCCTTGCCAACACCACCTGACCTAGCTCTAGTGAGTTTCTTCTGGCATCAAAAGAATCTTAACCACAAGAGAGCAGCCACCCTTGGAATCTTGACCTGTTTTGTAGCCATCACAAAGGCCAAGATCATCAAGGGATATACTGATGATATACAAACAATTCTATTCAAGGAAGGCAGAGAAAGTTCACAATAAACACTTGTAAGGACCTATTACTATTTCATTCAGTGAATGCAGGAAATTATCAACTGCTGGGGCCAAAAAAGCAAATACTCATATTGTCTTTCAGTAAAGATCGGGAAGTTTATTTGGGGAGACTGGAGTTTAGAGTTAATTCACTTGCTGACCTGACTTTTGAAGCCAGAGGAAGGTTTTTTAACCTGTATGCAGAGTCTTCCCCTGGCAACCCTAAGGGGGTTCTTGCACAGGCAAGAGGGCAGTGGGTTCTTGCACTGGCAAAGGGAGTGTAGACTAGTGTAACAGCATAGATCCTGAAACCAGACTGACTTTTAATCCAGGCTTCATAGTTGTTAGCTGCATGACCTTGTGCAAGCTTCAGAACCTCTCTGTGCCTCCTTTTCCACATGTTACATGGATCCTAAACACCTGAATGGGGGGCTAGCAGAACAAGGAGCCCCTTCCCCACCCTGGGAAACTGGTGGGGGGGGCACGGAAGGCAGCTGTGGCCAAATGGTTTTGGGGACTGCCTGAAGTGAGAAGCTTTTCTGGGCACGTTTTCCTCAGTGCTCCTCTTTGAAAGTTTCTGCCTCCATAGAACAAGAAAAGCAAGAGTGGAGAAGCAAAGCAGGCGAAACCTCTCCTGAGAAGGTAATACTGCTAGAGTTGTGACCACAGTCCCTTTGTTTCCTTCACTGTAGCTTTCTCGCCATGTCTACGGGAGGACAGCCCAGGCCTCTGCATTTCACACAGAAAGCGCAGGCCCGCAACTGGAAAAGACGCTCAGTTCTGATCAATGATGGGTCACACCTCACAGCACTCAGAGCTCCAGGGGAGGCCAGTGCAGTGCCAGCCTCATCCAAGGTCTCTTTCTACTTGCTGGTTCCTCCTCCAGCTTGTATAGCCTTGTGGTCACTGTCACTTCCCATAGTTTTATCACCTTCCACACTCTGTGCCCACTTTGAGCTCTCAGATACCCAGATTTCTGATGAGCCAGCCAGTCTGCCTTGCTCCGAACTCAGTGGCAGGGAATCAGTTTGTTTTGGAGATGCAAGGGGGAGAATGTCAAAGGTCCAATGCGTTTCATATCATTCTTTGTTTCTGGAAGCCTAAGAGTAAGCTCCACCCTCTAAGAGTAAGCTCTATGTTCAACCCTTTAACTGCTCCTATCGGCTATTAGCGATTGGCGTAGCAGATTGCTCCCCAAACAAAATTACAACAAAAAAAATCCGAAATTAAAAAAATTATTTGCGCATGTGGGAAGATAAATTTACAACTAATTCGCAGTTAAAGGGTTAAACACTAAGTGGTCTGATGTCCAACTCAGCCTGGACCTTGGGAGTCCTGCGGTTCAGATGTCTGCTACTCCAAATTCTTAGACAGGCCTTATCTTTTCCGTTTCCCAGGGTCAGACCTCCATTTTCTTGGTCATCTTTACCAATCACTAATTACATATGCATGTGTATACGTATTTATTTACACTCCACATACTAAGCACATCACATTACGGCAGGCTCCAGGGATACATACACTGAAGATACACAGATATCTGCACATTCCAAGACTTCAAATTAGGCAGAGCACCACAGGAGCAACTAATGGGCAGATCAGCAGCATGGCCGCTGCCATGACAGGGTGATGCAGAGTGCGAGGGGACCCAGAGAAGGCTGCTAAAGCTGACAGGGGTGGGCTGGGGCCAGCCAGGTCTCTATCTTTCAATTCAACAACACATGAGCCTTCCAAGTCCAATGAAGGAAAGATTACCTCTTTAAATACAATAATACAAAAAGCTCTGCACAAATATAGCAAAACCCTCTCATTCCATTTATATATAGAGAAATTAAACCATTACCCATAAAATATTTTACTTAATTTCTTAAAGTTGCTTTTGTAGGTTAACTGTGAAGAATTTCTGACAAACCACAATGGGTGGAACTTGTCTGGAGGCTCAGTTTCTAAAAGGAAAGATATAGAGCAGATTACATTATGCTGCAGGCATTACATACCTATTGAACTTTGAACAGATGACTGTTTTCTCAAGAGCAATAATTTCACCAGCTAAGTTCAGAGTAAATCATTACTGAGTCTTTAGAAAGCCACTAGAGAGCAAGATCGGGGTAAACTTCCCAGGTTAGGAGATTCCAGCTTAACCAAACTGTGCAAAACATACCAACTCATAGTTACCATCCTGTGGAGTATGAGTAAATGAATGAATGAATGCCAGAGCAGACCTGCTCTTCCCCGAGTCTAAATCACAAGTCTCTCAACATTTGACAGCTTTGCTAAATCACTCTACTGAAGCAAGTGTTCTGAGCACGGGGCCCTTTGCATGAAACCCGCCCATTCAAAGGACTGTCTAAACCATCAGGTAGGGGAAAGCCGGGACGGCTCAGCGGGTTGAGCGCTCGCTTTGAGGCCATGAGGACCGAGGATCGAATCCCGGCTCCGGCCCAGGCAGGACCCACATGCTGAACTGGGGAGTTCCCACAGTTCGGTTCTCTGACTGTCTCTGTCTCTGTCTCTCTCTCTATCTGTCAAAAAGTAAAATAGAAATAACTATGCACTGAA
>PVKE010052637.1:0-10273 GCA_004027555.1 Craseonycteris thonglongyai
AAAAAAAAAAAAAAAAAAAGAAGAAAAGATAAAATCCTTGTCAGATAATTTCAATCTCTGATTCATCTCCAAGTTGGTCCCTGTTGACTGTCTCTTCTCATTCACTTTATGATTGACTTGGTTCTTGGTATGAAGAGTGATTTTTTCCCACTGATTTCTGCACATTTTGGACATTATATTATGATATTGGATTCTGTTCTACATATATATGTATGTATATATATATATATAGCATGTGGTTCTTTGAAGTGTAGCATGAGAGCTGGGTGGGTATATATGCTCAGTTCCCTGACTCATGCTGCCTTTTTTCAGAAGAATGTCTTGAAAATTCAGTTTCTCTCTTTCCCAGAAAATGTGGGAAACTGGCTTGCACCAGCTCATTGCTTCCTGAGGTGGGAACTGAGGATGGGGTGTAAGACCAGGTCGTTGCTGAGCCCTGATGTAACAAGCAAAGGAGGAACTCTTACTGCTTTGTTGCATCAGGATGATTAGAAAGTTAAACTTGTTGCTAAGCTGTACTGATACCAGGTAAGAGAAGGGGCAGAAAACAGTGCCAAGAAGTTTCACCTCCCCCCACCTCCTCTGCCTGATGGATGCCAGGTGGAGGTGGAGTTCCAGTTCTCTATGAGCTCTCACTGACATCAAGTGTGGCAGACTGAGTGTAGATGAGCCCTAACTTTCAGTACCCTATTCAGGCTCACTTATACCAGGAGTTTGATACTCAGAGCCCCATTGGATCCTGATGACACTGGGGAAGGGGCAAAGCATACTAATGATTAGCAGCCCACCTTGACTACCTTATCAAGTTGTATTGCTTCTGCAGATGGATCTCACTGATACTACCCTGAGATGAAGCTCTGAGCACTGCTTACTTCTGTCAGGTAAAGGATGAAAACCCAACTTCTGGCTCAGTCCTAGAATTGGAGGGAGGGATAGGGTAAGAAGCAGAAGGTGGGGGTAAAAAATCAGCTCTCTACATTGCCCTGCTGAAATCATAATTGTGGTGATAAGTTTTTTCACCAATTGGGAGGAGTGGGTATTTTTCTTTTATTCATTTTTATTGTTTTTGACCAAGATAGAAACAGAGAGAGACAGAGAAAAGGGAGGGGGGCAGAATAGTCTCCATAATTGTACATCACTAGTTGTGACATAGTTTCATTTCACACAGGTGGATGTGGGACCACACACATCCAAATTTAAATAAATTTAATATTTTTTTATTTAATTGAAAAATAATTTAAAATTGTATCTGCTATGTTTTTTAAATTAAAGCCACCTTCTTTAACCCAATAACATGATTTTTATAATCATATCTTGTGCATTTTTTATAACTTTTCTCCAAAATATTGGCCTAGGGATTGAGTTCATGGATTTTTAGTTAATAGAGTTTTTCAGTGGCATCGATAATTACAATTCAACACTTTGGCATTATATGGTATTTTCTGTCCTAAGACCATGGACCGTAATAAGATTTGTGATCATTTCTTTGGAATTCAGGTGGAGTGGAAGAGAAAAAGAGAGGTAGAAAAACAAACAAACAAACAAACAAAACAGCATGATCTTTTGGCTATGGGCTGCTCTAATGTAGAAAAATTTTACGAATGAGTGCTTGAGGAATTTGAAAATCAGATTTTAACACTATCTGTGGTTATTATGTCTGTTGGAAATTTTTGGAACATTGTTTAGGGTCATGCAGACTGTTTAACATTCACAAATTCAGGAGACTACTCCTTGACATTTCTTTTGCATTATGAATTGTTCTATTTCACTCTGAGTACCTTAGTCTGAAATGGTGAGAGGAAAATATCAGCTGCCTAAACAAATCTTGATTGGATGACTGGGGCCTCTTTCACTGTTTGTCAAACGCAGTGGATTCAAGTTTACTTCTTTTGTGTGTATTGTATACTAATGTGAAGATCCTTGGGTTTAAGAACATTCCTTCAAGGTGCCCTTCAGTCCTGGAAAATGTATTGTTTTTTACGAAGACAAGTGAAGTTGTTTCTTTTTCCAATTTTATTTGTTGCTCCCAGAAGGAATTTCTACTCTTCTTCATTCCTAAATGGAGAATATAAGCATTCCTGCTGTATGATTCTCTCCAGGTAAAGGAAATTGATGAGAAATATTTCAGATGTTACTGAATAATTTGCACTACCTTTGTGTAAATTTGAATGAGGAGTTATGCCATAATCTTCTTTTTGAAAAGAAGTTAGCCCTTATTAACTTAGGTGTAGGCATTAAACCATAACCCTTTTATGATGTTTGATGCTATCCTATATATTTAATTTGCTATCAATGGAAGAATATTTCTGATACAGTTTCATCTTCTGTCTTTATCTTTATGTCCTATTCCCTATATTTTCATTATCCATTTTTCTTTTTCATGCTTGAGATAAAAGATCCAGACAGATCAGTTTGTAACATACATTCCTCCTTTAGTTGCATAGAATATTGTGTAAAAGCAAATGAGTGAAGGACTAATGTAATAGATATGGGTAAGAATGTGTCAATATGCTTCTACCAAATAAACATTATATATAGTGCATACATTAGTTACCTAAGTTCGTTGTACAAATTACCACAAACTAGGTAGCTTACAACAACAGAAATCCATTCTCTCATCCTTCTAAAGGCCTAAAGTCCAAAATCATTTGTCAGGAGGTTTGTGCTCCCTCAGAAGGCTCTATGGAAGAATTATTTCTTGCCTCTTTGAACTTCTGATGGCTCTAGTCATTTGTTAACCCCTGAGTGTATAACTGTAATCTACATATGTATTCACATGGCTTTTGCTCTGTGTCTTTGTCTTCTCTTTCACCTCTTATTAAAGCACTTGCCATTGGATTTAAGACCCATATAGATGGTCCAGAATAATTTTATATTTAAATCCTTAATTTCATCTGCAAAGGACTTACCACATAGGTCACAATCACAGGTCATGGAATTCAGAGTATAGAAATACCTTTTTGAGAATTACCAGTTAGCCCACTACTGTGACTATAGCTGACTGAATTTTCTCAGGTGCCTCTTAACCAATATTTACTTTAACTAGTGAAACCTATTAGGTAAGATAAAATTTTATTTGCAATTTCAACAGTACCATTTTGTTAACTTGTCCCCATATGGAAGCTAGAGGTCTAGAACCAATGAAATGTATATAAAATCATTGGTATGTTTCACAGCAATGCTATGCCTTTATTTTTCAAAAATGAACTCAGTAATCAGTAGGTAGATTACCTGAATCAAGAAAACACAAGTTTAAAAATGCAGATTCCAGGAGCATTTCAAACATGAGCATTCCAGAATTTTTGGCGTGTACTAGAAATCCCCGTTATTACCAGGTGATCCTAACATAGGTTAAATTTTGAAAATCACCACAGATGCCACTTGTTTCTCTCTGTCCTTTAACCTATTTTTATATTGGGTAGCATTTTTGAGACTTGGGAGGCCCATATTGGGTAGCATTTTTATGTTAGGCCAAGTAATAAAACTATCAATTCACCATCCTATGTCTATCACTAGAGCTTTGTTCCTTCTCAAAAGTTTTTGTAAATTTAATTATATAATAAAAATTGTGTGAGTGGGAGAACTTCATGTCAAATATTTAGCCTATGTGTAAAACCTACATTAGATGTGATCACAAACATTATCATGAATTTTTTTCCTAATTTGCAAAGCTTAAGTTAGAAGAAATTAAGGTCTATCTGAAAAATTATTTCTCTCTTTATTTTCCTGCTAGTTTAAAGTTAAAGTAACATGTCATTTCTCTGTGTAGCTTGATATTAATGTTACCACTGAAAGTAGTTAACAAGTATCTGAACGCCCTGGTGGTATTAATTAACAATTTCCTTTTTTATTCCTTTTGATGAGTTTGAGGCAAATCACCTGGAAAAAAAAAATTGATTCTTATTTTTGTCATTGACAAACAAGATATTTTTTTCCCTCTACAATAATGATTCTTATCATTAATATTAATTGGAACATAATGAAAAATAGCAACCTATAAAATTTCAGAAACAAATTAAACAAGTTAAAACATCAGAAACAAATATAAGTGGCAAAATTGATTTTAAGTCAGATTGTAAAGGAATGTGTTAACATTCAAGAAGTCCATCAAAATGATTAGGATGTCTTCACCAAAGAAAAAAATAATATAAATCAAGAAAAAATTTATTTGACTAAATCTTTCATGTTTAAATCTGATCCAAGAGACAAAAGAGATATTTCAAAAGCTCCAGAAATTGAAAGCAAAACAATAACAATGGAAATTTACAAACTTGATGTAGAATCTCAAATGAAAAACTAAAATAACCTTACACTTTGTCAAGTTGAGTGATCTGAAGTTTTTAAAACCTGTTTACAAATGTTTACCATTTGTTCATTTTAATGTCTTTGTTCTGTGAGAATATTGAGGAGATAAGTGATGTGATCTGATGTATTTCTGTAAAATTAAGACAAATCTGGATTTAAGTAGAAGAGACCTTATGTAAAAGGTTCAGTGGAATAAAAGAAAGGAAAGTCAAATTTAAGCAGAAATTTTTTTTTTATTTTATAAAGGGGGACGAACAAGACTAGAAAGAATCAGCTCTGGAGGACCTGGGCGATGAGGGAATGTTTCTCCTGAGGTCGGACAGTTCTCAGGAAGGTATTTTAAGGTGGGTCTTTGCAGTAAGCCATTACCTGGAACACAAAAGGGTGGGTGGATTTGTTAAACCTTCACTCTTTTCCAGGATCATAGGATTCAGGTAAAGTTCAACATTGTCAGTTTTAAAAGAATCGTGCTGACTGATGTGGTAAGAATAGATTCTTGGGGGCAAGGCTAGAATGTAGCAAAGAGCTTATCACAGTAATGATACTGGCTTGCACCCAGTGAGAAGTCAGATTTTAGATATATTTTAAAGAACTATTATTAAGATGTATTCATGTTAATCGCCACGTGAAACAGCTAATCTGTTATGTTCAATTATTGCAATATCGTGGGCTATGTATGTATCCAGTACATGGAACCTATCAATAGTCACAAGTAGAATGCTCAGCTTGCCTTTGATGAAAAAGCAAGAGTTTTCCACCCAAATTGTGCCTTTGGGGATAGTGATTATTTTAAGCTATATTTTTTTTTATTGTTAAATTTTATTGGGTTGACATTGGTTAGGAAAGCTGGTTATTTTTAAGAAACAGAAGACAGAAAGAACATTACCTTTCCCCTAACTGCCTAAAAGAATTTAGAGAATCTGCTCCAGGAAGGGAGCTATCACCACAGACAATTACGGTTTAATATGAGCCAATGAATGATAGATATGGAGGAACCTCGCACAGCCCATTTATTCAAAGTCCTCTCTGTGTTTCATTGTTAAATACAGTTTAGCAAACAATGATTTACTAAACATTTGCTTTTCTATCTTCATGTGAATTGCCTTCTTGCCATTTGAAGTTCCAAACTACAACTCCTCCTCCTCCTTTCTCCTTAGCACAAAATAGCATGAGCCTTAACTGCCCAACCTTTCCTCAAACCCCATATTCTTATGGAACTTTCAAATGTACATATGTATTAAATTTTGTTATTTCCTCCTATTAATCTGTCTCGTGTTAATTTGATTAGTCTAGACAGAAGAATTTAGAAAGGTAGAAGATAATTTTATTTTTCTACCCCCCATATATTCAACATCATGCCATTATAAATGTCACTTTGGGTTGTCATGTGAGTCCATTTGAATTTTCTCTTCATATGTATATACTGATAAGCAGTTACTTGGACATGGATTAATAAAGTTACCTAGGCTGTTGTGGATCATTTTTCAGAAAGAATGTAAATCAACACTTTCATCAACAGTGCATGGAGTTTTCTCTATCTCCAATTACTCTTGAAATTATCCAATTTTATAGTATTTCTAAAATCACATTTTTATCTGAACTGGCATTTCTCTGATACTCATAAACCTGAGACTCTCTTCATATGTGTGAATAACTTTGGGTTTTAGTATTTTGATACTTGTTTATATCTTTTCCCCATTTTTGTATTCAGATTTTTATTCTAATTCTTATTAATTTTCACGAATTTTTTTTAGATTCCAGATCTGCACTATCCAGTTAAGTAGCCCCTGCCACAGATGACCATTTTGATGTAAATCTAAGTTATTTAAAATGAAATACATTTAAATTTTTAGTGCATCTGTTGCAATAGTCATGTTTTAAGCGCACAATAGCAACATTTTCATCATCAAAAAAACTTCTAAAATTTTAAATATCTTCATTCTCTCATTTCTATAGAAACATTATGTTTGGCATACTTTTTGGAATAGAAATTCCTAATTTTGATGACAACAAAACAAAAACCTTAGATTAACAAAATTTGCCCTATATTACAGAGAACTGAGAATTCCAATTAGATGGATAATTTACACATGCAGAAACTGATGAGAAAACTTAAGATATATCTATTGCATCTAAGCTTTTACTATAATGCTTTCAAAGATTGTGAATGAATCTGTTCATTTTAATACTTCCTTTGACTATATTTAACAAGAAGTGATTTGCAGACAGTTTAAGGTTGAGTTCTATGTTTTGGGTTCAAAATGCAAACCCTGATATTGATTTAGAATGTGTTCGTATTTTTTTAGAGCACCTGAGTATGTGGCAAGATTTGTAATTTTGAAGAAATGAGGATCTAATTAATACTGGTATATGATAAAATTGATTTTGTGAAGGTCTACATCTGAGATAATGTTCATCATAGCAATTTATAAATCCCCAAAGCACTATACAAATTACAATTCATAGAGCCAGAGATACTTGGTGAGAAAAAGCATGAGTCACAACTATAAGTAGGTTCTTTTGAGTTGAACTGGTAGTTTGTAATTTATCTAAACATTGTTTATTTTGCTTTTACCATTGTTTTACATCCTCCCCCCCCTACTTTTCCCCTAATTTTTCTGTCATACACACTAACAGAATCACATCTGAATGAGACAAATGTCTCACTGATGACTTGAGAAAACCTTTTTCTATACTAATCCCCATCAGTGGAAGAAATGAAAGTTTTTTTTTGGTTTTTTTTTTTACTTGTCTCTTACTCCCATAGTCTCTCAACTGCCAAAAAATAGGAGTATATCCTCTGCCCTTTCCCCCATCACTGTCTCCAGGCAAAACCATATTTTATTCTCTGCTAATAGTGAGACAGATCACAATATAAATTGTATTTATTATTTATTCCATTTCCCAATGCTGATTTTACCTACACAGTTACTTGTCCTTCTCCCTCAAGTAGTGAGTTTTCAAATATTTTGCCAAGTTGATCCCTGAGAGACTGTGAAATAATCACACTTGGCAAAGGGCGAAAATGGCAGATACAACTTCAGATTCACTCTGCTATGCTAGGGCCCCTTCGACATCCAATCACAACTCTCCTCTACCATGTTTGGAACACTGGAAACAAGATCCTTTTTGATTTAGTAGATTAATTCTGTGATTAGTTAATTAATAATGGATTAGTAATAATTCTCAAAGGACTCATTGCATAGAATCTTTTGTTTTTAAAGATTTATTTTTTATTGTTTGAAAGAAGATGACAGAGAGAGACAGAGAGAGACAAAGAGAAGGGAGCAAGTCCCAAAGCAGTCTCCATAGTTGTACATCATTAGCTTTTTGACATAGTTTCACTCCACAAGGGTGGATGTGGAGCCACATGGGGTGGAACCAAACTTTGGGGGCCTCCCTCATGGGGGCCTCTGTGATGAGTGGTGAGAACCTTCTCTGCCATCCTGGCAGTTACCAGTTGTGCACCACATTTCAGCATGTGGGTTTGCAAGGGCCAGGGCTGGGATTCAATCCCTGGATGTCCAAGGCAAGTGCTCAACCTGTTGAGCTATCCCAGCATCTTCATCTTTAGGCAAAACATAATTATATCAAAAGAAAACTTTTACAAGTCACCTTAACCATTGCAGAATGTACCTTATACACTGATGATGGTAAAAGGATATCTTTCAAAGGTATTGTAGGCCCTTACAGAACTTGTCAAAGAACAATTCCACTCTATTGACTCTGTCTACTCTCTACAAGAAGGAAAAAATCATGGCATGTTGGTGCAAGTGGGTTCTCATAACCATTTAAGAAAATATCCCTGTACTTTCAGAAATTTGGCAAATTTTAGATATTTGTGAGGCAACTGAATTTTATTACTAACAAGTCAAATATTTTAGCATATTTTAATGCTCTTATCTGCATCACTATGTTTAAGCATAAGGAATTATAACATCTTGGCCGATGAAATAATAAATATTCCTTTTTCTTTATAGACACTTATGTTACACTATTATAAATTCATAAGATGTTTTGCAGTATGTTGTGATGGATTGGCTCTGTGGAATATCAAGAAGTAACTATGGAGACTGTATATTTACAAAGGATCATAAGTGTAGAGGGGGAAAAGAAAATGGGATTTATTCATTATATCTTTTGTTAAATATGTTGTCACATTAGGGCAGGAAAAAATGGGATTTTTAAATTATAGTTTTATCAAAGCTATTTTTTATTTCCATATTAATTGTTTAAGTAAAACAGCCTTCTTTTGCCAAAAACAGAGTCAAGTTTTTGTTACCCATGTTATTTTGTTTTATATTATAATTTTTTTTTAATGGTGCTGCAAATCTAAAAAGTAGGTGTTGCTGATACGAGTTTAATTTTGGAAAATGACTAAGTTTGACATCAAGTGAGAACATGAAAATTCTTAGTGTTTTAAAAAAATATTTTATGTTACAGAAAGTCTATGTTAATCTCATAAAAACAAGTAGTTGGATTTACAAACAAAGTCTACCTTTGTATCTGTTTGAGTTATTAGACATTTTACTCTAAATGTAGCATTTTGTAATAAGCACTTATGCATTTATTAAAATGTTAACAATTTAATTACACACATTTTGAGAAAAATTACTTTTAGCATATAGCTATTCATCTTATGTAGGTGAAATGTAAAATATGCACTATTACATATAAAATTTTATTTATAATTTATGTTCCTCAACTTTTATTCCTTTCCTAGCATTATTGCCACCATAAAATTATTATTTTAAATGCAAAATGTAATAAAGACATATAAAATTTATAAATATAAAAACCATATAAAACTCAGCAGTATTTTAATATACACTATTTCAGAAGAGTTGCTATTTTTTAAAATGTCAAATGTAATTAGTGACATTTTTAATTTTTTCTAAATGAACAAGCAAAATGTTAAATGGGCCATTATTTCTGTAGAATTATAATTTGTTTTTATTAAAAAAATACATGTGATCAAATGTTATCACCTTAATTTTTCAGTTTTAATAACTAAGTTTGTATGTAAAACTCAGTTCATTCACTTAATACAGAGGGTTCTTAGATTTAATTAAAACCAGTTTTTAAAGGATATAAAGTACTGAGGTTAAATGCAAACAGATGGAGTTTTGTTCTATTCTCTTTAATTATAGAAAACAATACCTTGCAAATGAAATTGCCATCAGTGAATTCACTTTGGGGGAGGTGACAAGAAAGTGTTATTAATCAACATATTAGAAAATTTAAGGAGAGACTATTTAAGGGCAGACTCTCTGGGATGTACTAGCTATGTTCCTGAGCAGGAAACAAGAACTACAATAACATAGTTCTTTTAAAATATGTAGAATAGACAAATGCACTTTTTTTCTCATGCAGAGAAAGCATGATCAAAATCCAATTACATCCAATTAAGGTTCTGAAACTTTCCAATGATTATGCTGCAGGAAGTGAAGACACACATAAAGTGATCAGGGAACAAGGGCTTAAGCTGTGCAAAATTCACTAATCAAAGAAAAGGTCACAGACTGATTTTAGCAAAATTTGATTAGATTCAGGATTCATGCACTAGAAATCAATGTTTTCTTGTCTCCTGCATTTCTCCTCCATAGTATGCCATTTTCCAGAGGCCTCACTTCTACTATGAGGGTGAAGCAGTGTTACATCCTCTCCTGAGCACAAAGACCGCAAGAAATTAGGAAGGATTTGCAGGTCAAACCGGACAGTGATTGTAATTCCCTCTAGCTGAAGGACTTGGGAGGCAGACGAGGGGAAAAATAGCTGTGACTGTAAAGCTAAAAGAACTGTCATGTTGGCCAATGCTCACAGGAAAGATTAAACTGGTCCTGGGATTTTGCAGCTTTGCACAGCTTGCTGAGTACAATCTAGTCACATTAGAAGAAATCCACATAGGGCTTTACACATGAAATTTCTGCAAATTGGTTGTACTTACAGGGAGTTAAAAAACTATTCG
>PVKE010052638.1:0-10226 GCA_004027555.1 Craseonycteris thonglongyai
TGTCATTAAACTTTTATAAACTGTGCATGGGAAAATATTTGATACACTGAAAATTTCCAAAGGTGTCTTAAAAGTTGGAGACAAAGATATTTTTTAATAAAAGTCACCAAAAAAACTGGATAGATAGAAGGAGGGAGACTAGATAGTCAAAAGAGATGGGTCTATAAATGTACAAATGAGGAAATTTGAAGAGCAGTTAAGTCTCCAGCTCAGATTGGACTCCTGAGCTCCTCCTGAACATCTCTATCTAGGTACCCCATACTAGTGCCCCTCAGTGCCTCATGTGAAAGCTGATTAAATGTTACCACTGGTCCATTTCAGTCTTGATGAAAGTATTATAAGAATTAGAAATCTTCACTGTATTGCTATAAAAGTAAACCAGCTTAGTTACAAACCAGAGAAAAAATCTGAGTACAACTCTATATTAATTAAGCTATGTAAGCATTAATAGTCTAGGACTATTCAAACTTAAGAATCCCTTCTCTAACAAGAAGTTAAAAACAGTATACTGTTAGTATACTAACAAGTAGTAAATAAAGGGAAGAAGAAACCATTTGACTGATCTTCCAGTATCTTAAAATTTCACCATCAAAGTACAGTCTAATACACATTAGAACAACCATTTCTAACTCAAAAAGGGACTTTGGCTTCCAGTCATGAGAGTTGGAGGATCTACAAATATGCCCCTGCAATAAGCAAAGAAAACTGGACAAATATAGACAACTATTTTCAGATGTCAAGAACTGTGATACCTGAGAAAAGGGAAACAAGTGAGGTGAGTCCCACCATCGGCAAAGCTTTCTAACTAGAGGTAATTTTAGAAGTGTGGTATAGAGTTCCCAAAGGAGTCCACTGATCTCACTGAGTTAAAGAGACAGAGATGAGAGACCTACTCATAAGCCATCTAGAATCTGAGGGGCAGAGTACATACCAGAAGGGATCTGTGTAAGAAAGAGGTCCAGAAATCGGCACAGGGGTTTCCCTTGAGTCAGCCTAATACCAATCTGTATATGCCCAGAGAAAAACCCCATAAGAATAAGCAAGAACTTCTGGGAAGAAATAATTACCGGAAATCTGTAAGTCAAAATTTCCAGAGTTCACACAGGGCTGTGAATCATTCACGTTCCCACCAGTAAGAATAAAGAAACTCTGCTGAATACACGGAGCATTCAACACAGATGCCAGAGGGTTATGTCTTATATACGAGGTCTGACAATTAAGTTCATGGATTCATCTTAGAAAAAAGTGCTACATACCTCATTGCTGAATATCACTATGGTCACCTTCAAAGTACTCTTCTTGGGAACCTAGGCACCCACACCAGCACCTAGTCTACCCTTCAGAGCCATTTTTGGAATTCTATTTCTGGAATGGCCACTGAGCCATTGTATTACCCTTGGTCAGTCCTGAATGTCATCAAAATGTCTTCCTTCCAATAGTTCCTTTATCATTGGGTCAAAAAAATAAACTCATTAGGGACCAGATGAGGTGAGTAGGGAGGGCATTCCAATAATGCTATTTGTTTACTGGCTAAAAACTGCCTCAAACAGTGCAATGTGAGCTAGTGCATTGTCACGATGAAAGCCATAAGTTGTTGGGGAAAAGTTTAGGTTGTTTTCATCTAACTTTTCACACAGCCTTTTCAACACTTCCAAATAGTCAACTGGGATGGCTATTTGTACAGTTGGTACAAATTAATAATGAACACTCCAATATCAAAAAAAAAAAAAAAAAAAGGGCAGCAACATCATTTTGACTCAATCTGAACTGAGAACTTTTTTGGTTATGAAGAAGTAGCTGGCTTCCATTCCGCTCTGCTTCAGGGTCATATTGGTACATCCGTTTCATTACCACTGAAAACATGGCCCAAAACATTGTCTTGCTTCTCCAAAAGGTCTTGGCATATTCAACTCTCCTTTGCTTTTGTTCATGTGTGACCTCCCTCAGGACCACTTTTGCACACACCTTTCTCATGCCAAGATTTTCAGTGAAGATTTTCCTGTTCCTCTATCAATTTTTACTTGGTCTGCTAATGCTTCTCACAGTCAGCTGATGATTCTGATGCACAATTCAACAAATTTTTGCAACGCTTTTGTCAGTTCTGCTAATTACTGGCTACCCTGACGTCTCTTGATAAGTGATGCTTTCTCTCCCCTCAGGAAAACATTTAATCCATTAGTACACTGCTGCTCTCTTCGTGGTATTATCCCCATCAACTTGGACTAACATGTCTGATTTCACTTCAACTTTTGACAAGTTTAATAAGAAATTTAATGTTTGTTGCTCTCATTAAAGCTCCAACATTCTCACAACTGCACACAAATACACATAATGAGTCATTCAGCAAGCCACCATCATACATCAGCATGAACACAGCTGTGAGACACATATATACCAAGGTTATGAAACCTTACCGAGTTGTTTGTACAGTGCTGCCAACATAAGGGCACAGTGGCAAGTATGCGAATTTAATTGTCAGACCACATAAGTGGAGCTAAAATTAACAGTGGAATAAAGGCTTCTCTAGATGCTAGCTCCAAAAACTCTTTAAGGTTTTCTTTCATTATTATTTCTTTATTTTATTGTTTGAGAGCGGGGGTGGGTGGGAGGGCCCAGAGCAGTATCCACAGTTGTACATTATTAGTTGCGACATGGTTTCAACAGGTGGATACGGAGCTGCACGGGGCGAGAACCAAACTTGGGGCCTGTTGCATGGGAAGTGAGAACCTTTGCCACCATCCCAGCATTTACCAGTTATGCCACAGTTCAGCATATGGTGTTGCAGGGGCCAGTCAGGATTCGAAACCTGGACCTCGCAACTGCAAGGCAAGCACTCAACCATTGAGCTATCCTGGCATCCTCCCCCAAATTCTTAAAAACAGCCATAAAGGGGCCAAATATAGCTTCAAATAATTTAAATATCAGAAAAAAGTCAAACATGCAATAACAAAAAAACACAGTATCACTCAATATCGTTCTATCAAAAATTACTAAACACAGAAAGAAGCATAATGGGTAACAGTAATAGGGAAAAAAATTAGTCAACAAAAGCAAACCTAAAATTAAAGAAGTAAGGGCATTAAGACAACTATTATAAAAACATGCTCAAGGACATAAGGGAAAAAAAAAAAAAAAAAAAAGCATGAGATCTGTAATAAAAAACTCCACTGGATGGGATTAACTACATGTTACACAAAAACAGGTCAGTGAACTTAACTATCCCAAAAATAACACAGGGGAAAAAAAAGAGATTTTAAAAGTTAAATAAACAGGGATTCAGAGGGACAGTATCAAGTGGGCTAACATACATGTAATATAGTCCCAAATAAAGGGAAGGAAATGGTTAAACTTTGGAAGAAACATGGTTAAAAGTTTTCCAAAGCAGGGGAAGCCGGGATGGCTCAGTGGGTTGGGAGCTCACTTTGCAGCGCCGGGGACCAGGGATCGGGTCCCGGCCCGGGCCCATGCGGAACCATGCTGAGCTGGGAGCTCCCCCAGTTCATTTCTCTCTCTGTCTCTGTATCTCTCTCTCTCTTTCTGTCAAAAATTAAAAAAAAATAAAATAAATATATATAAAAAAAAAAATTTTCCAAAGTTAAGGAAACTGTATCCAAGAACTCAACAAATCTCAAGCAGGATAAACAATAAAATATATATTTTTTGCTTTTATTTCTTTAAAGCTGAAATAATAATGTATTATGGAGTTCATATTACATGTAGAGGTAAAATGAAGTATAATAATAGTATAAAGGTTGTGAGGTAAGACATTTTAAATCATTGAGATTTTGAGATGGTTTATTTAATGGAGCATAAGTTATCCTGACATAATACCTAAAACAAAAACCTGATCAACTGCATTATAAACCACCTGAAGAAAAAAATAGGCAACATGAAAAGATAGTCTGTATGTGGCATACATCAGAAAGCAAGGATTCCTAATTGGGTCCCTAATATCACTGCTGAGAGGAGTGGGTGTCCTCAATATCAGACACCATATTCTTAAAGATGATATATCCATCAAGTTATGACTGGAGACTTACCCACCAAGATTATCCCTTTGCTCTGGTTCCATGCTACTTACTCTGATTATAATTTGGCTTGTCAATTAATGTTTCCTTTCTGAATTACTTTTTGCATGATTATGGTATTTTTCCTTTAAAAAAAACTTGAAATATAAAAGGCACTAGAATTTAATAATCAGATTAAACTTAGCTCATTATATATTTTCAAAACTCTATTAGCCTATACTCTCTAAAACTGGCAAGATCATTTTAGTTATTTAATTATGTCCTCAAATCCTCACTATCTATTCTGTTTTGTATTTTCTACTTTTTTAATTTTATTTTTTATAATTTTCTTAAATTCTAAATAATTTTTCAATACTGAAGACTAAAATGGGTCATGAAAAAATTTATTCAAACAGAATGCAGATGGACAGCAGAAGCGGGCGAGGCTGGCTGTAGCAAGATGCCACAGCAGGAGCCGTCAGAGTGTGGAGAGGACAGCTATAGCACAGTGCAGGAGGCCAAAGCGAGGCACCAGCAGCAACCAGAGATTGACACAGGTGACAGGTGTGAGGCTTCAGCTGCTAGAGCATGCATGGGTCAGGAGGCTGGAGCTATGGGCCTGTGGAGTGTAAGGCTGCGACTAGAGCATGAAGCGGGCATTCCAGTGGCTGGAGTGCTGGCAGCAAGAGTGTGCTGGCAGCTGAAGCGCAGAGTGGCCAACAATGAGCTAGGGCCCCAGGCAGAGCACTATGTGGCCTTGAACACAGAGCCTGGCTGCTTTCCCTTGCTCTCTCCCAAAGCTCGCCCCACCAGCTGTGCCGAGTCTGCATTCAGTGAGCTGCTGCCAGGAAGCCACCATTACCCTGTGACACAAACAGACCTATGCCTTTCCCAACAAACCCCATCCCTTCCCACTGATGCTGGCAGAGGGATCTAGGAAAACTGAACCATGGGTGTGGTAGCTTCTGACATGATTGCAGTGGGATCTCAAAGGCATAGAATACCATTGCCCACCATATATTTCCAAAGAGGAGACGTATAGAGACTAGGGCGACTGCGTCAGAGAAGCCCACCTTCTAGGAAGTCTCCCACTGTAAGAAAACCAAATAACCAAGAGAAAATATTATAAGACACTGCAGCAACACAAGCTAGAAAGTAAAAGAAAGATTTTTTCACATAGACCATGGGGAAAGTCCTCATGTCAAGGAAAAGAAACACTCCAACAGCAATGAGTACCCTAGTGAACAAAGGCGCTCAGAAAGAAAATGAGAAATCTCCAGAAACGGAACTTGAACATATGGAAACATATGAGCTAAATGACACAAAATTCAAGACTGTCATTTCGAAAACACTCAAAGATTTCAAAGAAATTTGGCAAAGTAGACAGAGGGCACAAAGTGATCTTAGAAAGAAAACTGAATTGATAAAAAGAAGCAAATAGAAATTCTGGAGACAAATAACACAATAAAAGAAATGAAAAATGAAATAGCTAGCATAGGA
Source organism: Craseonycteris thonglongyai (assembly GCA_004027555.1). Lineage (NCBI taxonomy): Eukaryota > Metazoa > Chordata > Mammalia > Chiroptera > Craseonycteridae > Craseonycteris > Craseonycteris thonglongyai. The sequence continues at coordinate 5,508 of PVKE010052638.1, forward strand.
AACAGAGCTGACCAGATGGAGGAAAGAATTAGTAAACCTGAAGACAGAATTTTGGAAATTTCACAGAAGGAATAAGACAGAGACCTAAAAGCTAAGAGAAAGGAAAGATATCTACAAGAACTATCTGACTCTGTTAGAAAAAATAACATAATAATAATAATAATAGGTATTCTGGAGAGAGCAGAGGATGGGATGGGCACCAAGAATTTGCTCAGACAAATCGTAGATGAGAATTTCCCAAATCTATGGCAAGAACTGGAATCTCAAATTCAAGAAGAAAACAGAGCCCCTAGCTACGTGAATCCTAAAAGACCCTCTCCAAGGCACATTATATTGAAGATGTCAAAGACAAAGAAAGAATCCTCACAGCAACTAGAAAAAAGAATACCATAACCTATAAAGAAAACCCATAAGACTATCATCAGAATACTCAACAGAAACTCTAAAAGCCAGGAGGGAGTGGAATCAAGTATTCAAAATATTAAAGGAGAGAAGTTACCAGACAACAACACTGCTGTTGGGAATGTAAATTGGTACAACCACTATGGAAGGCAGTATGGAGATTCCTCAAAAATTTAGAAATGAAATTGCCATATGACCTAGCAATCCCTCTTCTGGGTATCTACCCAAAAAACTTGAAAACCTTAATTCACAAAGATATATGTACCCCAATGTTCATCGTAGCACTGTTCACGGTGGCCAAGTCGTGGAAACAACCAAAGTGTCCTTTGATAGATGACTGGATAAAGAACTCACGGTACATTTATACAATGGAATACTACTCAGTGATAAGAAAAAATGAAATACAGCCATTTGTGACAACATGGATGAACCTTGAAACCATCTTATTAAGTGAAATAAGTCAAACTGAATCAAGAAAACACATGACCTCACTTACAGGTGGAATATAAAACTGAAGGTAACAAAGAAACAAAAACTAATGGACACAGTAAATAGTTGATTGGTTACCTGAGGGTAAAGGGGAAGATGGATGTGAGAGTGGGGGATGTTGGGGGAGGGGAGTAGGATGAGGGCATCAAATATATGGTGATAGAAAGTGAGCTGATTCTGGGTGGTGAGCACATAATGCAATGCATAGACAATGTAATGTGAAATTGTACACCTGGAAACTATGTAAATGTTACAAACCAATGTCAGCCCAATAAACTTAACAATTAAAACAAAAAAAGAAAAAAGTGATTATCTATTAATATATAAATAAATAAATAAATTTTCAGTTAATCAGTAAAGGCAGGAAGTATTTTTTGATCGCTGCTTTTGTAAAAAACAGGCAAAAATGTGTTGCTCTTAATGAATGTTTATAGTTGATTAGTTCAGAAAAATAGTGTTAATAAGGCAAAGGTCAAGAAATGCTATTTTTTCAGAGCTTGCTAACCACTTTATGCTTCACAGTTATAACCTTTGAATCAGAAGCAGAATATGTGCACAGTGACATCACAGTATTAATTTACAAAGCTATTCAGGAACACTAAAAGTTACTGTGTTCTTCCAAAAATAAAAAAATTATCAAGATCTATGACATTCAAGATTAAAGACAAACCAAAAAGTAAGAAACACAAGAGACAGCAGCTCATACTCAAAGAATTATAGTCATGAAAAATGAGATTTACAAAATTAAAAATATATCTCACATAGTACTTAGCCCAAGTACATGGTAAATAAAAATGTCAATACAATTTTAATGTGCTTTGTCAATCTAGTCTGTTTCTTATTTGTATGGATGTTACAATTGTAATATAAACATTTTTATGTGCTAGCTAAACAAATGTAAAACCATACCATAAGCACAAATATGTGACAACTGCTTAGTCAAAAAATTTGGTAATTATACAAGGGTAACCTCCCAAAATAAAACCTCTCTGGGTGCAGAAAAATAAGCAACACTTTGTTTGAGACTGGCAGGAAGTTTAACAGATTAAGACATTAAAGTATTCTCATATGAACATGCTAGCTTAATCTTCCAAACAAAGACTATTTTACTGAACATCACTTGTCAAAATAAAATTTACCTATGCTATAATCAGGGAAATACAAGACAAATGGCTCAAAGCATCCAGTACTAGGACGAAACTTTTCCCAAACAATTTCACTCAGAAAGATAACAGTCACATTTCTGTCGGTCTGTAAAAGAAAAAGAAATAAAAGTAACTTTGCATTTAAAAATCTTAATCAGAACACTAATTCCATTTGAATTTTTCTTTCAAATAAATCCAGCAGTTACAACATGTAACAAATCATTTGCATATTAATAAGCCATATTTAGAAAACTTAATCAAGAATTTCATCAACTTGCAAATTTTCATACATAATTACTTGAAATTCCCATAAAACTTTTAGGTTAATCAACATTTCAATTGCCCATGAATGCTAGGGCAGTAACACAAGGACTATTTTATAGAAGGTAACAAACACATTTACTTAATTAAGAAAAAACCTTTCAGTAAGGATTTTCAAGGAAATCATTAGCTTTCAATCACTAAACAAAAAAGGCAAAACAACATCTCTCGTCATTGAAATGTCTTCTGAAATACAGAAAAAATGAAACCGAAAGTGGAGAAAAATAGATAAGACATACTACAGAGGGTGCCAAAAATGTATACTCAATTTAAGAAAGGAAAAGACTGTATTAAAATTGTAATACTCAACATATATGATAAAAGATGAATACAAGTCACTTTTGACTTCTGCAATTACAAGAAGAGCTCAAAGTGGTTGGTTACCATCAGTGTCCAGACACTTCTGATTATGGCGAACTACTGATTGATCAAAGTTAACCAAAGTGTCACTTGTAGCAGCACTTCACATGCCATTTCAATTTACCATGTGTCTCAAACTTATCACAAATGCATGCAATTGTTAGGTGTGTTGGAGGTTCTGTTGTGTACTCATGCCTCCATTGCTGTACTTCCACAACATTCTTAAATTTCAAATACCACATCAAAATGGTCTTGCATTCTTCCAAGGACAACTGTGCTTCCACCATTTTCTTTATCCTGCCTATCACATGGTGATGCTTCCATTTGATTAACGCCATCTTCTGTAATTCAATTCAACTTCAAAAATTAACACGTTGCATACGGATCACAAGAATCTTCGTTTTTTCTGAGCCATGCATTAAGGACGGGTAACGAGAATTCTCGTTTTTACACATGACCTTTTATTTTTTGCAAGATTTATTTAATTAATTAGGTTTGGTTGATATATAACGAGCAAATATTATCAATGGATAAATTTACGTAAGTACAAAAAATTTCATTGAAAAGTTATAAATAATATGGAAGCAATAGCATTTTAAAGAGAAGAGTTCATTTCAACGTGGTCTCATTTAAATACCTGCCGGAACAGAGGGTATGAGGGATTTAAACCCCGCTGTATGCAACGTGTTAATACATAAATAACATCTCTTAAAATGTGTATACCCAGTATATAACCACATATTAGTAGAAAAAACTTAAGTTTTTAAGTTTTTTAAAGGTTATTTTTATATAAATATTAAGTAAAGCTGATGCTGAATATACATTAAAAACACAAACAAGTATGAGTATTAGTGTCTGAAACACTAGAAGTAAGTAATCATATATCTTTTGAAGTATATTTAGAAATTGTAGTAAGCATACCAAAAAAAACCCATTAACTAACATTAACAGAACAAACTTACTGTGTACGTTACCCTTCTACAGAGTAGCCACAAATGCCCTATGCATGCTAGGATTTATCTGTAGATAACTCTGCATTCTAAATACAAATTTTAATTTTTCCAATATTCTTTTGATGCCTCCCAAGTTGACCAAGCAGACATGAGAGCTGTTCTGTTCTATAATTCTTCTTAGAATCCTATCTTATAAATAAATTATAGTATACTTTGATGGTGATTTATTATTTGATTCCTAACTTATGTGTAATTATATTCCAATTTTTATTATTTAGAAAATATTCTTTTGGCTAACAAGGGCAGCTGAGTTCAATAAATTAATAATTCCACAAAAATCTAATATCTTTATGAAATTAAGAAAAAGATATTTACTTTCAAATGCTCTTTCTGTCTTACAAGCTCATTAATTTTTAAGACCCTTCGAATTTATTTTTGTAGGGGTAAAAATTTATGCTCTAAACACAATCTTGATTTAAAGGATTGAGTTGTTTTGCTCTAAAATATGATTATGCAAAAGCATTTTATAAAGTCAATTAAAAGTATATGGAGAGGTTTAAAAAATGTATTTATCAGTCTGAAAAGATTTTAAGTTGGTAATGTTCTCGTTGGGTCATCTGAAACTACTTTCATTATACAATATCCTAATAAATTATATTTCATTTTACTCAGATAATTATTTACTATAAAAAATGGAAAATGCTTTTGCTATATTTCATTTAAGAGAAAAATAATTTTCACTTAAAAATCAAGCATGGGGGAAGCCGGGATGGTTCAGTGCGTTAATTGCTCACTTTGCAGCGCCAGGGACCAAGGATCGAATCCCGGCCCCGGTCCGTGCGGACCCATATGCTGAACTGGGGAGTGCCCCCAGTTCAGTTCTCTCTCTGTCTCTGTATCTCTCTATCTCTCTCTCCCTCTGTCAAAAACAATAAAAAAATAAAAATTAATAAATATTAATTAATAAAAATTAAAAAAAAATCAAGCATGGTTTCAGAAATGTTAAAACAATTCTCTTTCCTGGTAGAGTGGAGATTGCTGTAAATTTT